>JAAEAF010007077.1:0-57282 GCA_011037195.1 Triatoma infestans
TCTATGTACATATATAAATATCTATCAATTTTGTCCCCCCAGGAAAACTGATTTGGGGAGGGGTTCTGAGGAAACAGTACCCTAATATTTACCTCTAAAGGACCATTTCAGAATATGTATGGTAGTAATAAGTAGTGAAGATTACAGTTGCTGGCGTTTGTACATAAGGTTACCTGATTTATATTGTGTGGCGGTACCCAATAAAATTTGTTAACAAGAGTTTAAATAAAGCTTAGTTAGGATCCCCCGCCCCCCACAGTCCTCTTAAAATGAATTTTTAAGCAAAAATGTTTTGAATTAAAAGTTAGAAATTTAACGTTTGGTTTTTTTTATAGGTATAGTTAAGTTTAAAGTTTATACAGAAAATATTAAGAGCTATTTTCGAGAAAATTGCAAAAACTCAGTAACCTGCCCACTTTCGGGTTAATAGTTTTTCTTTAAACTTAAAATACTAGCAATATACTTAATGGGACTTAATATTATATAGATGTTAGTAACGGACAAGGTTCTGAAGTGGCTGTTAATAGGGAAGTCTAATGTGCAGACTCTCCCAGAACCCTCGTTAATCTTAAAACAAGGTTATAAAAAAAAAATTAACAGCTCTTTATCTACGTAATTAGTATGCAAACTTAAAAAAATAAATTGTTAGATCCATATTCAAGAAAATTGCGAAAAACTAAGGAAAAAATGATGACACAGTACTTTCAATTAATTGAAGATTTTTTGACCGAAACCTTCATAAGTTGATTGCGGTGTGTTATGCGGGTTGTTGTCGGATGCGGATGGGATTAATTCCTGACCGGAAATCAACATTTAACTTCCTGCAATTCGGGCTTCCGACCGAAGGTTTCTGTTAAAATATGCAAACCGGAAGTCAGGTTGACTGATTCTTTTTTTAACTATTGCGATTTGTCCGTACTGGCTCCAACGATTTTCTTTAAAATTAGGTACGCAGTAGAACTACGAGCCATATCCAGTAAGTAAGTGTACTGAATTTTTGTAGGTTACAAAAATTTTTATTTGAACAAAAAAATTACCTGGTTACATTAGTACATATGTAAGCTATTTTTCGACATAGTCACCATTCCTCTCAATGCAGGTGGTGAACCGGGGTATTAATTTTTTGATGCCTTCCTCGAAGTAGTTTCCCGCCAACCCCTTCGTCCACTTCTCCACCTCCCCCTTCACCTCCTCGTCGGTTGAAAACCTTTTTCCACCCATGTGCAGCTTCAGGGAGGTAAAGAGATAGTAATCTGAAGGTGCTAGGTCAGGGGAATGCGCGGGATGGTTCAGGACATCCCATTTAAACGAGGCAAACAGTTCCTTCGTGGCGTTGGCCGTGTGTGGTCTGGCATTGTCGTGCAGCAGGCAGACTCCCTTTGTCAGCATGCCTCTCCTTTTGTTCTGAATCGCCCTCCGCAATTTTTTTAGGGTCTCACAGTATCTTGCAGAGTTGATGGTCTCCCCTTGAGGCATATATTCAATTAAAATTATGCCTTGACAGTCCCAAAACACGGATGCCATGATTTTCTTGGCTGAAATTGTGGTTTTGAACTTTTTGGCGGAGGGTGAAGAGGTTTGACGCCACTGTTGAGACTGCCTTTTGGTTTCAGGTGTGTAGTGTGCAACCCAAGTTTCATCTCCAGTAATGATGGAGCGGAGAAATTCATCTCCATGGAGTTTTTCCCTTCCAAACGAGATAACGGATGACGCCGCGTATTTCACACTTGGCGGGAAATTGGATTGACATTTTTCACGAAACGTATTGTCGCGTCGACAGTTCTCAACGCACTGACCTCGAACCGGTCTCGTTGCGGAGGGGAGGAATCAGGCTACACGACAGTGTAGCCAACATGTCGAAAACAAAATCCCTTCAGCCGTGAGAGCCTCAGTACACTTACTTACTGGACATGCCTCGTACATATATAAAGACATACCACTTTGAAACATTTTTACCAGTATAACTTGTTTCTTGGAGGACTTGAGGAAACTCCAAATGTTAAACTTACCTTACTCGTACAATGTGATGTATGGTTCTTGAATTTCTAACCTACATAAATGATATATACGTATATAAAACACCGTGACGAATTGATGTTTGAAGAAAATAATTTAACTAGAAATGCGACATAATAAAACAAGTTTCTAAGATTTTTTTTAAATGCTAAATGCATATTAATATATACAAACTTAAACACGTTTTTATTTAAATATTTTTTCGGAATTGATTTCTATGGTGTTTCTTATGTGGTTGGCAGGAATTATGAATAACATGTCCTAATGAAGTGTGCCAGAAACATAAGTTGAAGTCAACTCACTACCATGAAAACCTACCACGAATTCGTTAGATGAGAATTCGAATAAGGACAGAACTAATAATCCTGTGTTATATACCCACACAACATTCTTTTATCGCAGTTTACAGAGTTTATAAGTGATCAATTTTCTTCATATTTTTTTTTTTTTTACTAAGTAGTCTAGTCGCAGTCTTCAATTTTATAACCATTGGAAGAATCTAAATTTAACGAAATGACATTTTTTTTGGAGGAAAGTATATAACCTCCATTTTTCACCAAAACTTCTTAAAATGAACTCGGAAAAAAAGTGAGTTAGTCTATCAAATTTTATAAAACCAGACATTGTTTTAATGGAGAAAATTGTAGAAAACTGAGAAAATTGTTCAATAAAAAAGCAGTTCCGCTCAACCGGATTTTCATCAGACTCAGAATTCTGGTAACATATTTAATTATAATTAATATTAATTAGACGATAGATTTATTTTATTAGTAAACTAAAATAGCACACATCCTTCCTGGAAAAAACATCTTAAATGAACTTACCTAAGTTGAGAAATGTTCAATAAAGGTTGTAGCTCTTTACATATGTATGTAGTTATGTACCACGTTTACAGAAAATTATTGGAACCCTTTTTCGAAAAAAAAATCGCAAAAAATTGAAAAACCCATTTTCAAAACCAGACACTTTCCGTGGTAGTCTGCTTCATTTTGTGGTCATCGACCGGTTTCGGGCGTTCGCCCATCTTCAGGATGCGTTTTTCAGACAGTGTGGCAACACAGACTTGTACAGAGCAAACTTAGTTTTCACACTCAGTGTGAAAATAATTTTCCACTTAGTGTGAAAATTAAGTTTGCTCTGTGCAAGTCTTTCACACTGTCACACTGTCTGAAAAACGCATCCTGAAGATGGGCGAACGCCCGAAACCGGTCGATGACCACAAAATGAAGCAGGCTACCACGGAAAATGTCTCTGATATATCCAATGTTGCTTGACTTGCTATTGACTACAACATAATCATGTTGACAGTTATTGCAAGTACAATAAAGAAGCCATAGAATTTCAAATCACTAAATAAAAAATGATTATAAGTATATTTAATAAATCTGATGTGAAACACTCATACAATGGGATCCAAAGAGACTGATCCATAGCAGAGAGAAAAATGACAGGACCATTCTCTAGCTTAGCGTTCACTTCCGGTTGACTGATTTTTTTTTTCAAAACTTTATTGTCCGATCCTATGAGTGTAATTAAACGATATATCAAGTTTAAATTTTCTATGATTTTGTATTTTTGAATTATGCTGATCACACTCACAACATTTTCTACTGAGGTGACCTCAAAACGTGTATTTCCCGGAAAAACTAGAGATCGAAAATTTTTATATAGAGATCGCAATATTCCCTCGGTGATATCAGCATATATGGTTAAATTTTTAAAAACAATAATTCCCATAACCTGTTATATATGTTGATCAATTAAATCTTCAGTACATACGAGGTGTGTAAATTAAGTAATGAGACCGATTTTTTATCTTTTTTTTATTCAAATAAAATTACAATTCAACATTGTCCCCTTCAAAGTAACTACTTTGGGAAGCCTGTGGCTGAAGACGATTCTTCCATTCGTCATAGCAGTGCTGGAACTCGGATTCTAGAATAGACTTCAGTTGGTGGTTACGGCTGTTTGAATATTCTCCAATGTTCCAAAATGACGTCCCTTGAGGTGATTTTCAATACAGCAATGCACAAAAAAAAGTCACATGAACTCAAGTCGGGTGAATAAGGAGGCTGAGGAGCCACAGGAATGTTATTACTGGCCAAATACTCATTAATAGAAATCGCGGTGTGACACGGAGCATTGTCGTGATGCAACACCCACTTGTTTTTGATGTTTGGTCTCACACGCATGACTCTTTTTCGAAGTCTCTCAAGAACTTCTCGGTAAAAATGTTGGTTTACCATTTGGCATTGAGGCACAAATTCTTTGTGAACGATTCCTTGCTATCAAAAAAGCAAATCAGCATGCATTTGATTTTTGACTTGCTCATTCTTGCTTTTTTTGGCCTTGGAGAGGTTGAAGTGTGCCACTGCATGCTCTGACGCTTAGTTTCTGGGTCATACTCAAACACTCAAGACTCGTCTCCTGTAATAACACGTTCCAAAAAATTGGGATCGTTTTCAATTGCTCCCAAAAAGTCAAGGCTCCTTTCCTTTCTGATGTTTTTTTGCTCTTGTGAAAGATTTTTCGGAACCATTTTTGCACAAATTTTTCTCATCCCCAATTCATTAGTCAAAATTTGATGAACGGTTGTGTGAGTCAAATTCAACTCTTCGCCGATCATTCGGACTGTCAAACGACGATCTTAACGCACGAGATCGCGGATTCTGCCAACATTTTCGTCGGTTCTTGAAGAAGAAGGCCTTCCGCTGCGAGGCTTGTCTTCAATTGATTCCCTTCCTTCTGCAAACGACTTAAACCACCTAAAAACCTGTGCTCTCGACAAAACATTGTCTCCATAGGCCTGGCACAGTTTTTCAAACGTTTTCGTTGCACTGTGCCCAAGTCTGAAGCAAAACCTGATAGCACAACGTTGCTCGTAATTGATGTCACTCATTTTTAAAACCCACTGAAAAAACCTTGCTCACAAAAAAAGTCACTACAGACAGTGCAACAACTCTAGCATTTTCAAATTTGCACTGGACGTGTATCAGATGTTTACTTGCCCTACCACGCATGCGCCGCGTCTCCAGTGTTGCCAGATCGAACACTAGAAAATTAGTCTCATTACTTAATTTACACCCTCGTACATATTCTACGAATACAAAAAAAAAAATTGTCAATTACGATTGTAATTACGCAGTAAGAGAAAGTCATTGCAGTTTTTCAGACCAGATTTTGTTGTTTTTTTTAATAGTAAACACAATATGATAGTGTAACTTTACCATAGTGCAAACAATAGTAACTAACAGAATATTGATTGTGACATTACTTAACCACCGCCCTAAGGTCTCTTTACAATATTGTCGAATACGATAGCATAATGTGGACTGAATGATACAGAATCAAAACTAGTAAATATATTTTAGAAATGTTTTAAAAAAATCATGAAAAGAATTTCAGGATTAATTTTTTTTTAAGAAAGAATTACTTAGATTAAAGATAACAGATTCAACGAAAATTTGCCAAAACTATACTAGCAACGTAAGTGGAAATGACCAGAAGACGAGTTATATCCAATGTTGCTTGACTTGCTATTGACTAAAACACAATCATGTTGACAGTTATTGCAAGTACAATAAGGAAGCCATAGAATTTCAAATCACTAAATAAAAAAGATTATATATTTAATAAATCTGGTGTGAAACACTCAGACAATAGGATCCAAAGAGAGGGACCATTCTCTAAAAATGACAGGACCATTCTCTAGCTTAGGCCGGACTAGAGTGGGAGAAACTGCTTAAATACAGCCGCGGGACAGTATTAAGGAAGTCTTATAGCAGAGTTCCTACAGCAGTCACAAAGCTTCATCAACCTTTCTCTTTACCTACTCTCACTACCATTCTATATATTTTAGTGTAAAGTCCAGGCAGTCAGTGTTGCTTTTTATATTATACAGTGTTCAACTTCACTTCTAGTTTATTCATCTAAACCAAACCATTTTCTCTTCTTCATAAGCCCATTATGAAACAGATTACAGTGCAGTCTCGATTATCCGTCACTCTTTTATCCGTCACCTCCAATTATCCGTCACGGTGTTTGTGCCCACACATATGTACTCTTTATTTTACACGGCGCGGGCGCAATATAATTTCTGGATTTTCCAAAATCTATTTTGAGTGATGACGAAATAATTGCAAATTCGCAGACAACTGATGAAAATAATAGCGACAATGAAGAAGATGAAATTGAAATTTCAAAAATTACTACACCGAAGCCGAAATTTCGATTTCCAAATTTATTGAATGGTACGAACACAAAGAAGAGTGTGATAGAGCATCAAATTTACTTTTAAGGAAACTGCAAGTTCTTACAGCCAACAAAGTGAGGAATTCTAAAAAACAGTCAACAATGATGAGTTTCTTCAAACCCTCACAAGAATAAAATCAAAGATTAGAAAAAATATGCAACAAACAAAAAAAAAACACAAATAAAAACTTTTTAATGCTGGCTCGGTTTCTGTGACGGTCACAACCCCGTATAAAAAGCAGAGTGGAATGTTTTTAAAAAACTAAGAAAATATAATTTCTTCAACCTTGTTTTCTGTTAACCGTCTATTCTCTTATCCGGCAACCGTCTGGTCCCGAACGTGACGGATAATCGAGACTGCACTGTATATATTTAATAAATCTGTTGTGAAACACTCATACGACTTTCTCTTACTAATTGTAATTAATACAGTTTTAAAAATGGCAAATTTTCTTTAAATGCGTGAATACTATTTTATCTTCTAATATAAAATATAGAATTGATGGTGGAAGCAGGTAGTAGTTGAGGTGACTACATTCAAGTCCAGAAGGCAGCCGCAATAATATTGAACACACACGAATAATATTTGAAATCTAATGCCACAGATTCCTCACATAACATCGAACATATCTCTCCAATAAAAGTTATAAGCTCATATGTTGTTTAGTTAGCGTGCCAAGTTTAGAGAAAATAACGTTGCAGTCATTTTCGAGAAAGCACAAAACTGAAACTTCATTACAAAGTCGCTTTTAGTCACTTTTGGTTAAACGATTTTTTTTTATTTAAATTTGCAGTTCTAGAAATGTTCCTATTGTATTTTAACAAAATATAGTAGCTAGAAGAATATAGTGCCACAGGCATAATACTTGACGTAAAGTTCAAGGTTGCTGCACCCTCAGAATCGCCTAAAATTATTTTTTTCTAGAAAGAAGTTTGAAATAAAAGTGATACGCAGTTATGATTGTAGATAGTAAACGAAATATAAAGAAAAATTGTTGGAGCCAATTTCGAGAAAAATCAAGAGAAACGAAAACCATTCAGTAAAGTTGATGTATTTTGATCATAAGTTTATTATGAGATGCGGTGGTGTTCCTAAGTGGAATATCAAAGTTAAGCTGCGATTTTACGTTTCCGAAATATTTTGTTAACACACACCATTCGCTAAACAGTTTTTTCCCTATCTCTGTAGCATATAGTGCCGATGAAACCACAATTTCGAAAATCTCACACGATCGTGATACTTCGTCTAACAAAGTAAGAGAAAGCAACGAAAGATACTTAAAGTATCTGGGTTGAAGCACTCACAGACTTTCTCTTACTCTAGTTGACACATATTCTTTAAACTTAGAATCAGTACAGAGGTGGAAGGGTAGAGATAGGAGGAGATGTTGGCTGGCCCAGATGGTAGATAGAAATTATATATCATCAGAGATATTTTCCCTGATAGCCTGCTTCTTTTTGTGCTCATCGACCGGTTTCGGGCGTTCACTCATCTTCAGGATGCGTTTGTCAGACACTTGTACAGAGCAAAGTCAGTTTACACACTCGTAGAAATTATATATGTTTACTCTGTACTTAGAAGATTTGGGTTAAACTCATCTCATAGGGGGCAGGTAGCCAGTTGACCAGGTATACCTCTAACCCTTGGGATTACCACCGGCTATTGTCTGACCAAGCAGTAAATTCCTTTTTCACCTCCCCCCCTCCAATGACATGATTTAAGGGACATTTTCAAAATTTCTTGGTCAGACGTATTCCAGCACTTATTAAATACAGATTCAAACACTTATTCCAGTACATACAGATTCAAATGAATAGAATTATGAAATTTCTGAAAAGTTTATCTGACATGTGGCAGCAGTAGGAATCGCACAATTTTTAGTAACACACCACCTATTAAGTCAATTTATGGTATGTGTAAATTGTGGATCTGATCAAACCATCGAATCCAACGGTACGTAATTATATAAATTAATATATTTAAATTAATAAAAGCAATATTTTTATCTTTATTGTTTTTTTATTAAACTGACCAAATGTTTGACCTAAAGCACAATACGACAAAGTTATCTTTGTGTAATCATGCAATGTACACTTTGACCGATTTTTAATTTACTTATTTTGCATTTTGTTTCTTTTTGTTTCCCAGGAGTTGGCAAAGAACCAGTTTGTTGCTACAGAACCAAAATTGCCGAAAAAAAGTTTTTTTGAGAACGGACTCTGTGTTCAATATAGTAAAAGTGCCATCGCACAAGATAGTGCTAGTGGCCAGTACCCTTTAGGGTTGGATACTGAAAAGTATCCTCGAAACACTCTAGTTAAGGGAAACGGGATTATGCCATAATACCGTTATAAAAATTCTAGATATTTTTTGGAGTTTAACTTTAAATTGGCTGATTGAGAATAGCGAAAAGATTGGGGGGGTGGGGACAAACGTAATAGTAGAGGTGGATGAAAGCGCATTTTGGGCGCAGAAAGTTTAACAGAGGTAGAGTAACAAAGACCCGTTGGTTAGTTGGTGGTATAGATAGGTCAACCAAAAAGTGTTTTTTATCTGTAGTGGACAAAAGAGATGCCACAACTTTACGACCGGTTTGGGCGAAAACATTAAATGGGGAACTACCGTGATCACAGATAGCTAGCTAGAGAGGGTACCAAAGTTTAGCTTCGTTAGGGTTTCACCACTTTAATGTAAACCATTCCTTAAATTTTGTGAGCCCGCGAAATAAAATGGTTCATACCCAAAGTATAGAATCCCACTGGTCGAAAATAAAAAGAGATATGAGAAAACAATCGGCCGCATGTGCACTACTAAGTTCGAAACTTACTTAGTAGAGTGCATTTGGAGGAGTGGTTTTCGACAAATGAAGAGTTGTTTAAGGATTTTCTGGATGCCCAGAAGTATTTTTATAAATAGTTATTAGTAGTTTATTCCTTTATTTAGTTAGTGCACGATAGGTTTAGTTTTTTTTTTGAAAAGGCCTTTTAGGCGGCAAAATTTATTTTTTTGTGGATATTTCTTTTATAACATTGTATTCCAATTTAATGTTTTTGATGTTCATTGGGTTCTATCCACACAACCAGCAAGATCTGAGTCTGAAATCCAAATGAGTGTTTGAACTTTTTTCTGTGATTTCACAACATATTAATTTTCATAATAATTTTGAACCGTTATGAAATAAAATATTGGAAAATCCTATCTTATAGTTTCCTTCTTGTGATTTAGAAATTACAAAATGTCCTTTAAACCATGTGATAGGGGGGGGGAACCTTCATAACAGGTGCCTGCTACTACAGCTACCAGCAAACCCTTTCAAACAATAGCCACCCTTACTTTTATTACCCTAATTTAATATGTTTTTAAATATCTGTATTTAAACGATTATAAATATCTTGGCGTAACAATTTCTTCCAAATTAAACTTCACAAAACATTTAAAAGAGAAATTGGCTAAAGCAAAGCTTGGGCTTAATATCTTATGGGGAGATTTTATGGAAAATAACTGTCTCAATTTTAGTTCTAAGCTAAGAATTTTTAACACAGTCAGTCGCTCCATAGTGTGTTATGGAGCTCAAGTTTGGGGAGGAGTATATTGTGAGGAACTACAGAAATTATTTCGGTTTTTTGGTAAAGAAATTATTTAGACTGCCAGTTTTCACTCCATCTGCCTTCACATATAAGGAATGTAATTATTTGCCTATATACACTCATACATTAAAAATGCACCTAGATTACATAGTCAAAGTATTCGACTTGCCATGTAATAGATACCCTGTCATTGTTGCCACTAATATTATTACTAAAAACCTGTACTTGTATAAAGATATTATTAATTTGGTAAACAAACTCAAACTTACTGTCAAGATTAAATTGGATAATCTTCATGTTTGGAAAAATATTTTTGGCCAGATTCTGAAATGTGTTAAGGAGGTGAAAATGATGAATTTAGATTCATATCCGATTTATAAGGAATTGATTTTTGATCTGGGTTCTAATCACTATCTCTACAGTGTTATGCCACTGAATGTTGTGAGATGGATTATTAGAGCTCGGGCAAGTATGCTATACGTTGGCCAATCCTTGTTGCCATTTCAACATGAAAGAGAAGAATGTTGCCATTTATGCGGAAGGATGTTAGCTGACCCAACCTATCATTTTATTGCTCTCTGTTCTAAGTTCAGTGAACAAAGATTGATAAGGCTTGGCAAAGAAACACTTTCAGGGCAAGAAATATTAGATTACCTAAATGGCAAGCAATGGCTTTCGTTATCCAATTATTCTCGAAGCATTTCATGTATAAATTTGTAGTTATCAATAGTTATGTATTCCATAATATTTTCTTGATAAGCAGAATTATTTTTTATATATAAAACTTTTTTCATTTAAACATAATATTTCAAATTTTGGACTCCACCAACGGCTTTAGCCATGGTTGTTGTCTTTAGAATTTGTTTTCATAATCTTATTTTCTTTAGAAAGACTTTCTTTACTTTGTATTTTATATTATTTTATTTTTGCCAGATTGTACATTTTGTTTGCAATAAAGACTTAATAATAATAATAATAATAGTAATCTGTTTTTCCTGATTCTAACTCAAATTTATCATTTCAAATGAAACGTCAAGAATCTCGCAGAAAACCCTTCAAAATGCAATTTTTATAGGAAAAAGTTTCAAATAAAAGTGATAAGATTTTATGTAAGTAAATAGTATACAAGTTTAAAAAAAAAATCGTTGGTGACGTATTTGAAAAAATTGTGGAAAACTGAAAAAACATTCAGCTCAGCCCCACTTCTGGTTGATGGATTTTGGCCAAAAATCTTCGTGTCTGATGCGGTTGTAATTTCAAAAACGGAATATCAACTTTGAGCTAACTGCGATTTTTCGATTTTTGAGATATTTTGTTATCACACGCACACATTTTTTTTTTCGTACACATAACTTGTATATTCGTGATGGAAACTCAATTTAGAAAATTTGACACGCTGCAATACTTCCTCATATCAAGAGTAAGAAAAAGTAAATAAGATTTAAACTAGTATACTTTTGAATGACAAATTCTTGTTAAAAAAAAAAATATATATATAACATCAAAACAGTTAAAAATTAAATTAAGTGCCATTAAATGTGTACATAAACAACACTTCATATTATATTAAACATAAATGTTTAATAAATTTAAAAGAAAACAACCACTATACAATAAACAAGGTATAAACATTTTTTTTTTTTTTTATGTATTTTATTTTTATTTTTAATACTAAATTTAACCACAAAAAATTGGCATCAATTCTCCACTACCAAGAGACAGTGCAACGAACAGATAGGAATCCTCTGCATTAAAAAGATCAGGTTTTAAACATTGTTTATAATATTAGAACAGTAGAAATGAAAGAAAAAAAAAAATAAATTATAAGTCTGTTTGGAATTCTGATTCAAGAATCGATAGTTTACTACGATTTCTAAAGCTATTTGGGCTGGTTAGATGCCAAAGTGGTGGCTTAGGATTAACAATAGGTAACCTTACTAATTCTTTCGGCTGTCTCCAAGCCGTTTTCAATCTTAAGTGACCATTCATTGTCATTATGTTGAAATAAAATCACTTCTTTATTATACAAGAAATATTTTTTTCCTTGTTAGTTCTAGCTTTATTTCATTGTTTACACTGACTTTCTCTCAGTCCTGTTAAGAGGAAGTTTAGTAACCGTGCCAAATTTTCGAAATTGACACTATTCACCGGAAATACACGTTTTGAGTCTCCTAAGTATAAAAGTACAATTTTAGCGAATACTCCATTGTATGGAATGTGTGTGCGTGTGTCTATTTATGTAAACGAAATATCGCTAAATCTAATTATCGCTGGTAGCTCAAACTTATTATTCATTTAGCAATCAGTATTCCATCTCGTACGAAGATAATGGACAAAAACAACGACCGGAAGTGCGAATTTTCTGTTTTGTTTTTTTTATTTTTCAGTTTTTCGCGAATTTTTTCGAAATTAAATCCAACAATTTGCTTTAAATTTAAAATACCGTCTACATATATAGTACATGCCTGTAAACTATTATTTGAAGCAATGAGATGTTTGTACGGCAATGGCCAGAGGAGTTCTTAAAGAAAAAAAAAATTCCTTCTTGCTCTACGTTTCGGGTATCATTCGTGCCCTTCTTCAGGAGCTCTTTAGGATAGGAGAGAAGTGAACGTTGAGACTGAAAAGTCATGAGACTGAAATGTTGGGCCGATAAGATTTCAGTCTCAACATTCTTAACGTTCACTCCTCTCCTACCCTAAAGAGCTCCTGAAGAAAAGCACCAATAGTACACGAAACGTAAAGCAAGAAAGAATTTTTTTTTTCTTTAAAAACTCCTCTGGCCATTGCCGTACAAACATCTCATTATTATTTGAAACTATCTCCAAAAAAATTGATTTTGGGGGGGTTCAGGGGAAGCTGCTATTTTACTTGAACTATAAGGTAACACTTCAGTACAATATATGGTTCTACAATCTGTGCAATATTAGGGAAGACTGAAAGATTTACAGAAATTCTTAATTTGAAGAAAATCGATTAAGCGGAAGTGCGGCTTAACAGAATAAGCTACGTAGCTATTTTCATAGCTCCGAAATAGCTATCACGATTTACATATATATATAAAATAACGTTATATATATATATATAATAACGACTCAATTTATTAATTGAGCCTTTTAAATAAGTAAATCTAATATGGGAATTTGATAAGTATGAGGTGGTGGAGATTTTGAAACTTTTACACAGCGTACATCGAATTACTTGTTCTTGAAAACTGGCCTAAAATCTATGTATGTATTTATTCTTTGTATGCACATATTATATATATTGACGGTCTTACAACTTGCTAATACTAGGCTTCCGAATTTAACTGCACATAAGACAATAATAAATTATATTTGTATAGCGCTTGGTTGGATCTCGCTGAGAAATATGACTGTGAGATAGAAAATGTGATAGCCTATGTCCAAGAGCTCTCTTTGAAAATGGGTAAGATCGTAGAGAACTGCAGGGCCATAGGCATTATGAGGATACGATGATCAGAGCCCTTTTCCGGGGTGGTAGCCTGCTTCATTTTGTGGTCATCGACCGGTTTCGGGCGTTCGCCCATCTTCAGGATGCGTTTTTTAGACAGTGTGACAACACAGACTCGCACAGAGCTAACTTAGTTTCACACTCTAACTCCCCCAAAATATCTCAAAAAAAAAAAAAAAAAAATCTTAAGAAGCTCAAACTTGGTATTGCGTTTTGATATGAAAATTTCGGACAAAATCCATGAAAAGGAAGTGGAAGGTAATTGGCAGGTTTTCACGATTTTCTCCAAAACTTTATAATTTCATCTACTATTTACACACATAAATGCCTACCCATTTTTACTTCAAGCATTTTCCCGGGAAAATAGATATTTTGGGGGAGTGTGAAACTAAGTTAGCTCTGTGCGAGTCTGTGTTGTCACACTGTCTAAAAAACGCATCCTGAAGATGGGCGAACGCCCGAAACCGGTCGATGACCACAAAGTGAAGCAGGCTACCAAGGAAAATGTCTCTGATGCTTTCCAGCTCTGCGGAACCAACCACCACAATAGGATACGATGACTTTGGCAATTCGGTCGAAGCGCTATACTCTTTGTATAGTCACATTTCACTGGTAGTGGAAATTTGATACGTAATCAAGTGGTGGAGATTTTGAAACTTTTCACAGCGTACATCGAATTACTTGTTCTTGCAACAGGCCTAAAATCTATGTATGTATTTATTCTTTGTATGCACATATTATATGTATTAAAGATCTTACAACTCCCTAACACTAGGCTTCCAAATTTAACTGCCCATAAGACAATAAGAAATTATACTGGATACCAAAATATCTCAAAAAAAAAAAAAAACAAAACAAGAAGCTCAAACTTGGTATTGCGTTTCGATACGGAAATTTCGGACAAAATCCATGAAAAGGAAATGGGAAGGTAATTGGCAGGTTTTCATGATTTTTCTCCAAAACTTTATAATTTCGTCTACTATTTACACACATAAATGCCTACCCACTTTTACTTCAAGCATTTTCCCGGGAAAAGTAGATATTTTGGAGGTTTCTTGGGGAACAGATTAGTGTTACGCGTTTCCTCTAAGTTAAATACCACTTTATTACCATGTATTGTTCTACCGCCAATAGGATAGAAGAGGTTTTTAAGCTTTTTGAATTTTCTTGAAAAACGACTATTTTCTTGACACTTACAATAATGCTAACTTAACACATCATGTTCACTTTTACTTGTAACATTTTTTGAAAGAAATGACTTTAGGTAGTTCTGTAAAATTGTAGCGTAAAATATAAAAATACAGGGACTGGTTCAATATTATTGGCCCTGTCATTTTTGGACTACAGGGTAATCTATGGTTTATGTAAGAACCAATGAGTAATATAGGTAAGATTTTATTACGGTTTAAAGAAAACTTTACCATTTTTTATACAACGTAATTATTTAACAGTCGTGTGTCATTCACACCAATTATTTTTACTTTATCTTACTTAAGAGGAAGTATTATAATCATGTGAATTTTTCGATATCGAGTCTTCACCGGAAATATCCATTTTGACGTCTTCTGAGTCCAAAAAAGTGGTTTTTAGCAAATGGTGTGTGTGTGTGTATGTGAACAGTATAGCTCAAAAACGAAAAACCGTAGAAAGTTGAAACTTGATATTACGTTTAGTTATCACCATAACCTCTGACAGTGGATCATCTGTCAAAATTACTCAACCTGAAGTACCACGTTACTTGTTTGTTTTTTTTTATACTTTTTTGCGTTTTTCTCAAAAATGGCTCCAACGATTTTCTTCAAACCTGGTATATCAACTACACACACAAAAAGCTACAACTTTTATTTGAAACATTTCTCTGGGAAAATTCATTTAAGGGCAGTTTAGGGGAGGTGTTGGGTTAGGTTTTCATCTAAAGTGCTATTTCAGTTTATTAAACAATTCCATCATCTAAACAATGTTAATTAGAATTAAATATTTTGTTGAAATTCCGAATTTGAAAATATCGGATGATCGGAAGTGCGTTTACTTTACCACTTTCCTAATGATTTTTCCAATTTTTTCGCGATTTTCTCAAAAATGGCTCCGACGATTTTCTTGAAACTGTGTATATATATAAACTAAATATACAATGTTCTACAACTTATTTAAAACATTTCTAGGAAAATTCATTTAATGGTACTTTTAGGGGATTGGTGGGGTCACAGCTTCCTCTAAAGTGCTATCATAGTTGATTATACAATTCTATCAACCAAACAAAATTAATTAGAAATAAATGGATGGCCAAAATTCCGAGTTTCAAGGAAATTAGTTAACCGGAAGTGCGCTTTTACTGAACAGTTTTTTCAGTTTTCGTCAATTTTAAATTTGGTACACAAAGTATAAAATTTGTCAATTATAATTTTTAGAACTGGAGTAAGAGAAAGTTGTGTGAGTGTTTCACACCAGATTTTTTTTTTTTTTAATAAGTAAACCTTTGAATTTATTATTACAACTTCTGTTTAATAAACAGAGAGTGTTTTCAGTCAATAAAATGTTTGATGAATAAAATTATAAATTTAAGTCTAAAGTCTAAAAAATTAACCAAACTTTATTTTATATAAATCGTAGAAAAGAAGAAAGAAATAACTTTAAATCAATAACAAACATTCTTTGAAAGTAACTTTAGAGAATCAACATATAAAAATCGAAGATTTTAGCCGTACATAAAATCCCAGTGAATTTGGCTTTGAAATCATTCCTTCTATAAATCTAACGCTCCGAATTTTGCGAGGGACTGACATAGTCGCTGCCGTATGTTGGTAGTCTTTGAATGAAACTTCACATCCACTGGTGATAAATCAAGCTGGAACTTTCTACAAAATTTTCCCATAACTGCCTGGAATTAGGAGCAATTATTTTCTCAAAATATCTTTTACATACCCAGGATGACTTCATATTCACGATCGGTTATATGCTATTTGGCCCAAATATGGGAATTTGATACGTATGAAGTGGTGGAGATTTTGAAACTTTTCACAGCGTACATCGAATTACTTGTTCTTGGAAAGAGGCCTAAAATCTATGTATACAATTATTCTTTGTGTGCACATATTATATATATTAAAGGTCTTACAGCTTCCTAACACTAGGCTTCCGAATTTAATTGCACATAAGACAATAAGAAATTATATTGGTATAGCGCTTGGTTGGATCTCGCTGAAAAATATGACTGTGAGATAGAAAATGTGATAAGAACTCTCTTTGAAAATGGGTAAGATCTGCAGGGCCGCAGGCATTATGACGTTACGATGACTTTGGCAACTCGGTCGGAGCGCTATACTCTTTGTAGGGAGTTGTTGTTACTTGAAGGCCAGGTGACGTGTAGCTCCGATGGATATAGCTTATCTGTGACGAGACTGGTGTTCAGGATGGGATGTTATATGCAGGACTTGAATTATAAGCCATCCGCGGAAGTCAATTGGGAATACATCATGTGTATTCTAAGAGCCAAAGAGAGTTGCTTCCTTTTTCTTGCCGTGTGTCTAATTCTTGCGGAATTAGGTATTTGCACAAAGGTATTTGGACAAGACTCAGCTCTCAAAGAGAAAATTTAAGAGTATCCGAACGGGAAGGATTAGAACAGGTTTTGTCTGTTTGTATTCACATACGGAGGTTTTCTTATTAGTCATTGTTATGAGTAAATAAGTTGAAATATAAAAAAAAAAAAAAAAATTTCATTCCAAATATAATATTATATTAATGTGAGATAGAAAATGTGATGGCCTATGTCCAAGAACCATTCATTAATATAATATAAAATTAGTGCCAGAAGTTTTCATATTTCGTTAGGTTAATTAATTATGAATATAAGAAAATAATGGTTTATACTAATAGTTAAAAAAAAAAAAGAAAACAAGAATTTTTTAATTTTTCCTGACCCTTAGATTCATCACTGCCTGGTGATGGACAGTGTTGTCTGTAACGAGAGAACGCTGCCCAGAGGCCGACTGTGCACTGAGAAGGCTCCGGGAGCAAATGATCATAGACACTGACGTCTATCAAATTTTAAAAAAAAATTTCCTGTCATTCTGTCTATAGAAAAAGATTTAATTAAGGTTTATTTTTTTTTTTTAATTGGTATTTACACCTGTTACAAGTATAACTTGTTCACAGTATATTTATTAAAAGGTGAAGTTTACGACTAACCAAACAGACGGACTATAAAACGTCCATTGTCATAAAAGTGGTTTTTTTTATTTGTAAACAGTGTTTTGTATAGACCGTTTTTATGTTTCTTAATAATCATTATTTCCCCCCCCCCATGGCATAGGATTTCACCATCCAACAGCCTGGCGCTGGATAATTATTATTAGTATTCACGATGTCTCAAAAATGTTTATTTCTGGTGTTAACACTTTTTTTTAAACTTTGTCACGAGCGAATACTTACTTAGCACTAAGAGATGACAGAAATATCAAAAAAAAAAAAACAAATTGATGAACAATCAAACAAAATATTCGATGCCATAGAAAATCTGCGACGAAATCTGTTTTCTCAACTACAATTTATTATATTGCGAATTTTAGTTGATATTTTAAACTATTATAGTCTCTAGTTGTTGTAATATTAATTTCAGACTTCCCTTAGATTTTTCATCTAAATAATGTTTCAATTTTAGTCTTGATATACTAAATAAAACACATCAATGATGAAAGCCTTCGGTCCATAATGTAGCTGCTTTAACAGGCCAACATTCCCCAAGAGATAAATACCTAGAGTTTAATGATTTATAAATAAACATTAAAGAGAGCGCGCTAAACAGTCACTTTATTTTTTTTAATTTTTTTTTTTTAAATGTCCACTGCCAAATTAGTTGTTCAGTGTCACAATATATCATCAGTGGTGCCAAAGACATTGGGCCAAACTTAGGAAATTAATGAGACGAAACGGATTGTCATTCAATAGACTAAGAAAAAAATGCACGGGTTATACCGAATAAATGAATGACCTTCATTCAATTGTATGATGTTTTAAGTATAATTAAATAATTATATTAATTATTACCTTTAAGTTGATAAAGTAACTGAATATTTTTAAATATGATATAGTTAAGGTATCAGTAACTGTATATTGTTATTATTATATAGAAAGGAAATTCTCAAAAAAATTTAAATATCATTATTATTTCTATAGGTAACTCGATATCATTTTTTTATTATATTTCGATATACATTTTTTCGATTCATATTTTCACAAAAACAATTTGTTATGGAAAAGATTGAAAAATGATACAATATGGGGACAAGTAAACAATTTCGTACTCAAATTAGTAAAGTTCAAATCCTTTATTTAAGCACTACTTATACCATAATTTGCTGATAAGTAAAATAATCCCTAATTTATCTATCTACATTATTTACAAATTATTAAAAAGAATTATTATCACTATTCTCTACATTATTATTATTAGATTTTTTTTTTTTTTTTTTTTTTTTTAATAGTTGTTTCAAATAAATGTGATTGAACTAAAAATATAAGCAGTGACTTTACAACAAAGTCAGACAAAGACACTTTTGTGTGGATATCACACAATTTTTATTTTAAATTATTGTTAATTTTTCGTTTTTGAGTTATACTGTTAATTGTATACACTCACAATATATCACACTCAATAAATACAACTTATTTCATACTGTAGAGATCCCCGAAACTTTTTGGAAAAACTCTGTATTATTTATAGCTGTTTTCTAATTTTTTACGCGTTTTTGTTTACGATAATATTATAATAAATATAAGATTAAAGAATTATATATATAATTCTATAAATATATATATATCGGACTTTTTGCCCAAATTAGCCGAAATAATGTGATATGTAGATACTACACTGCTGAACTGAAACAGTAGGTTTACTGTATCCATATTGGAACGAGCAATTTGAAGGAAGCTGCTAACTTACTTCGGTTATTATCCTATACCAATATTCTAACAAAACTAAATCTGAAAATTGTTCTAAACAATTTTTAATAATCAGTTTTCTACGTAATTATACGATAGAACGCGTCTACAGAGAGATCTTGCCAGAATTAGAAGCTTAAATTTTCTATATTTTAGCTCTTAAAAGTCCTATAATAAAGTACATAATGGTTCAAAATTCTATATAAAAAAAAAATAAAACACAAAGATTTATTTCTAGATAATCTTGTTTTCCTCCTATGAGGTTAAAGTCTAAAAAAAACCACAATAAAAAGAGTAAATAAACCAGCGTTTGTTTATTAATTAAAACCAATTCAAGTAAAAATTATATTTCAAGAACAGAATAAAAAAATAAAAAAAAAATTGGCAAATTAATTAGAACCGTGATTGTGAGTGAAATAATGGTGATAATTATTCGTAAACAGGAAAATAATCAAATTTAATAAAGGAAGTGGGTAAGTAAAGTCCCAGTAAATTTTTTGCCAAAATATCTATAAAAAAAAAAAAAACAGAGGAAACAAGGAGATAACAATACAAGAATTGAAAAACATTACAAAAAATTAGTAAAAGTAATGAGAATCAGGCAATTATATAATGTACGAGAAATAAAAAAAAAAAAAATCTGAACAAGGAGAGAGGAAAAATTACAAAAAAAATAGAAATAAGGAAATACGTGTGTAAAAATTATGCGTTTGGTCAATTTTGGTTAAATGCATTTTTTTTTTGTTTAATTTATTTAATAATTAAAAAAACAAAATAAAAATCGAATGGAATCTATTCTGGAAAAATCTAAAAATAATAATCAGAATAGTGGACCTTACATTTGCAAATTTGACCTCTAATCGTTTGTAAATAATGGAAGTTCAGCTTAAATCCCTCGAAGTTCGTGTTTGATTCTCTTAAGACAATTCTCGAAACACATACCACAGATATTTTTTTTTTTTTTTAAGCGGTAAACCTCAATACACGTATTTCCGGTGAAACCTCTAATCTGACTCGACCAATAAGAAGTAAAAATAAAATTCAAAAGATAAAACACATGAAATGGTAATCTACTTGAGCTTGAACATTAAAAGATTTAAAAAGAAACCTATACTGCACATTAATACCATTTATGAATACAGCAGCATCATCGCATATTTTGACCCACTAACAATAAAACAACACAGATATGGGGGGTTGCAGCAGCCAATCGCTAAATTATACAATTATATAAATTAGAATTGCTCAAATTTCTATTTAGGGAAATTAAAAACAAATTACCCAACTTGGTAATTAAACAAACCAGCAGAAAAATACTTATTTCTAAACAACTAGCCCTATATATAATTTAATAAAAAGGATGAAACGTTGACATTTTTTATCAAATTTTGCTCAAACAATAAAATTACTTGCAACCTAGTTAGCAATGAAAACTTTGTTTAAGATTAACATACAATAAATCAAAACCTATATGGAAACATTATTTGCACAATTTAATTTTCACTTTAAACAAACTTATGAAATCAAATAACACGTTGATGGGTTTTTCCAAAAATGAGATTTTTTTTTCAAGAATAGATCAGACCTATTATTTTAGCTACCAAATTAAAGACGCAAGTAACCACCTTCCTGAGTAGGGGCCATTGTCGTATCGAAAACAACAACTTGGACCAAATAATATCTAAATAATGTCACACTAGTTTAAATTACTCTCACTTGAAATCAACATTTCAACAATGCAAAAAACTGAAACTAACATCATAAAAATATAGTTTAACTACTATGTTAGTCAAAACTTCTCAGTTGGAAAACATCCAATTTCAAATATAATATCGAACCCTGGAATGCAGATAAACATTATCAATGGTAAAATGGTATGTATGTATGACGTACACATACTGGATGTTCCGTCTATATAGGATGCACATTTTTTATTCTTATCAATTATTTAATAAAGTAATAGCAAATTATAATACATTTTTCTAAAGAAATCGCAAAAAAAAACTGTGAAGTTTTAGGTGAATGAAATACAAATAGCTTATACTTAATTGAGAAAGGTTTCTTCTTATCGTCAATCGAAACGTAAACAATGCAAACAAACTTACGAATTTTGGCATATAATTATAAAAATGCATATAGTTTTCTTTATGAATTTGGAAATGCAAAACTCAAAGAATTTTATGGTATAAAACTTTAACGGAAGTAAAATGAGCAGTAACATTATTTAAAAGAAACCGGCTAAGTGTTACGGGAAGTTCCAGTAATGTAGCGAAAAAAATAACAACCACTTTTGGAATGAATAACATATCTCTCTGAATAAATAATAAAAAATTATGGACATTTTAATATCATCATAATAGTTTCTATTCAAAAAAAAAAATATTGAAAAATATTGTACTCACATATTTTCCAGATCTCCAAAGCTTTAAGAAAAAGCTTCTTCCAAGATTTACGGTTTTTCCGAAACACTATCACATCACTCGCGCACTTCTCTTTTGCACAATTAAATAAATTTCACTACTAGATTATCATTATGGCATAATTATGCAGTGAGTGACATCACCATTACTATTTATTACTAACAATTTTAAATTTTTATTTTTATAAATCTACTCTAATGGAAGGAGTTAAAATAATTTATTTCTAAAATGGGTAAGCTGTTAAACTTTTTTAAAAAATTTAACTACTTGTTTAAACCAAAAATGCATGATTTTTCATGTCTCAAAAGTGACAACGGATAATGCTTTCAAATGCAATTAGATATGAATTTATATGACAAGGTACAAATGTCCATTTTATGAATAAATTATTTAAGATAAATTTACCATAATATCAATGGGTAATTACTAAACAATCAACACTAATAACCTTCCAACAGCCAAATGTAGGTTATATCAACAATTTTGATTCATTTTTAAAAGTAGTAAACAAAAGTAATTTTCAATGAACCCTATATACAGATAATCTAAAGGACCTATAAA
Source organism: Triatoma infestans (assembly GCA_011037195.1). Taxonomy (NCBI): domain Eukaryota; kingdom Metazoa; phylum Arthropoda; class Insecta; order Hemiptera; family Reduviidae; genus Triatoma; species Triatoma infestans. Next base: position 22,251 of record JAAEAF010007077.1, read on the forward strand.
TGAATTAGGCTCAATTGATCATGATAATTAAACATGCAAAAACAAGATATAACTGATTGTTTTCTTACAAGGGGCATAGTAATACAAAGGAACCAACATCAAACGGCCATAAAAATCAATTATAATAACTTACCAGCAATCTGAATGATAAACAAGTTAATAATAACCAAATATACCAACCTAGAACGCTTGTCTCTGTTATACTTTTAACGTAAATTGAGAATCTAATACATTTTAACCTGCAGACACAGCATTAATACTGCCACAGTCGCCATATTGGATGTAGCCTGCTGCCATAGGGAGATACATCCCCACTCTCCATTGGCCACCTACACCATCTAATGTAGGTCGTAATTGGCTGAACTGGGCTGGTAGAGAGGATAAACCATATACGCGCTATAATTTAAAATTTTTGTAAATAACTATCAACGAATTTCTATTTTTATAATTGATAAGTTCTAAAATTTGTCATGACAATTATTCGTAAAACTAGATATTCAAAGCGAATAATTATTTTCTTAAAAATCTGGTGTAAAGCACCGCACAACTTTCTCTTACTGCAGTTTACAAAATTGTAACTGACAAATTTTATAGTTAGTATACCAAATTTAATGGAATTCATCGATGTTTTTATAGAGAAAATCACGAAAACTGAAAAAACTGTTCAGTAAAACCTCACTTCCGGTTTACTCATTTTCATGAAACTTGGAATTTTGGCGATCTATTTTGTTCTAATTAATTTTGTTAGGATAGTAGATTGTATAATCCAACTAAGATAGCAAAACGGATATTTCCGGTGAAAACTTAAAATCGAAAATTGTATACGATTACAATACTTCTTCTTACTAAGAATAAGAGAAAGTAAAAATAAAATGAAAATAGAATAATGATTAATTTATTTATACTTTTTTGTTTTACTATAACAGGAATAAATATTACTATCAAGTCAAATTTTCAAAATTGAGGTTTTACCGAAAAAACATGTTTCAACGTGCCCAGAATATGAAAAATGTTTCTTTTACCTACCAGTTTTTATGTAAGTTTGTAATACATGTATTGTGTTTGTGCATTAAAAATAAAAAGTCGAAAGAAGTACGAACTTGATATTCGATTTAGTTATCACCACCATATAAAAAGTTTGCATCAATTGGATGCAATTTACTATTTTTTTTTTCAGTTTTTAGTAGTTTTCTCGAAATAGTTCCAGCAATTTCCTTTAAACATTGCATAGGAACTACATATATAATGGCCTAACACTTTTATTTGAAACATTTGTCCAGGAAAATTGATCTGTGGGAGCGTCCTATTGGAGCTGCAATATTAAGCTTTCCACTGAAGTGTCAGTTCAGCACAATATACGATGATGCTACCATCTACATACTCTGTTTAAATGTGATAGATTAAATGTGTTGCAGAAATTCTAAGTTTGAAGCAAAAATATACCAGAAATGCAAATTTACAAAATAAGTTCTGAGATATTACTGCCATTAGATTTTCTCTTTCTAGGAGCCTCAACAGCGCTGAAAGGGCGCCTGGGAGCACAATAGATCTTTCAGGTCGCAGTGCAATATTCCCTCTAACAATATAAAAATTTAAAAAAATCAACTGAGATCTTTGTAATTTCCTTGAAAAACAAACCCAAACATTTTCTTTAAACATAGAATGTTAACTAGAATGCACAGATTTAAACCTATTACTTTTATTTAAAATAAACTTTAGTGTGTAAACTGATGTTGCTCTATGGAAGTCCGTGTTATCATACTGTTTATCAAAGCACCTTGATGATGGGTGAACGCCCGAAACCTGTTCATGATCACAAAATGACCAGGAGTAAGGGAAAGTAATAAATGAACACCGAAAGATGAGAAAGAAAATATTTTTTCAGATTTCTGATTCCATGACAACTAGAAAATATTTATTACTAACTTTAATTAATATTATGTATTGCATAGTTATTTAAGGATTCACCATAGCCATTGATATATTCTATGTTGATTAAGAAGAAGCTCCGAAATGATGAAAAAAAATGCATAGTTGTGCTATGCCCAGTAGAAACCATTATAAGCCACTATGAAACACTTGATTACTTCATTACTAAAACATAAAGTATAAATTTAGAAAATACACAACTTATAAAAGCCATTATTCAGCTGAGGTAACAAATACTTTTTTTACTTTCCCTGGCACATTAGTAGGAGGAAATATTGCAATCGAATCCAATTTTAGAAATTGGATTTCCACCGGAAATAGATGTTTTGAAGTTCCCAGACAGCGAAAAAAATGTGAATTTTCTCTAGTGAATGATCTGAATCTGTGTTGGGTGTGTTTTAACAAAATATCTCGAAGTAGAGCTTGTGCTTTAAGAGTTATGCTTTCCTCTGAAGTACCACTTCATAATATATAGTTTTAACAACACATAATATTAATCCATATTAGTAGTATTGATTGAACTCCAAATTTGAAGAAATTGCAGTTCCGGAAGTACGATTTTTACATAATACTTTATTGCATTTTTTCGAAAACGATTACAACTATTTTTTTACATTCTCTTACTCCTAGTAAGAGGAAGTATTGTAATCGTGTCAAATTTTCGATATTGAGTTTTCACCGGAAATATCCGTTTTGAGGTCCCCTGTGGCCAAAAAAGTGGTTTTTAGCAAATGGTCTGTGTATGTGTGTGTGTGTGTGTGTGTTGTGTACAGCATAGCTCAAAAACGAAAAATCGCAGAAAGTTCAAACTTTATATTCTTGATATTCGTTTAGTTATTACCATGGGAACCGACAGTGGGTCATCCGTCAAAATTCCTCAACCGAAAGTACCACTTTACTAGTTGTTTTTTTTACGTTTTTGCAATTTAATCAAAAATGGCTCCAACGATTTTCTTAAAACTTCATATATAAACTAAGCATGCAATGATCTACATCTTTTATTTAAAACATTTCTCTGGGAAAATTCATTTAAGGGCACTTTTAGGGGAGGGATGAGGTTACAGCTTCCTCTAAAGTGGTATCATAGTTGATTATACAATTCTATCATCCAAACAAAATTAATTAGAAATAAATAGATAGCCAAAATTCCAAGTTTTAAGAAAATTAGTAAGCCGGAAGTGCGCTTTTACTAAACAGTTTTTTTCAGTTTTCGACGAATTTCGTTATGTTTCGTACACAAACTATAATTTTGAGAACAGGAGTAAGAGAAAGTTGTGTGAGGGTTTCACACCAGATTTTTTTAAACTTGGAATGCTTGCTGCATTAGATAGAATCGGATCACTTTTATGTATATTCCGACAAAATTGATTTTAGAGGGGTATTTGAGGTCTGTTAGTTATTTAAAGTTAATTTCACTAAGCTTTCTTAGTTTTGACATGAATGCTCCACATAACACCCTCAAGTATATAAGTGAAACCCCCACCACCATTTTGATAGCCACCCAGCTAAACATTTTAACGTTGCAATTTTAAAGAAAATTTCAAGTATTGCGATCGTAACAAATTTTCGAAATTGAGTTTTCACCTGAAATAAATGTTTTGAGGGTCCCAGAGTACGAAAAAAATGTTTTTATTGAATATTCTGTATGTATGTGTGTCTGTGTGTGAACAATATCTCAAAAACGAAAAATTGCAGATATCTTAAACTCAGTATTCCGTTTATGTACAAACATCGCATCATACACGAAAGTTTAGTGGAAATTCCATAAACTGAAAATGTGAAATGCTTTTGTCTGTTTTTTCCCAATTTTTATCGTTAAAGGCTCCAACGGATTATCTTTAACCTTCATATACTATAAACCTACATAAGTACTATCACTTTTATTTGAAACATTTTCCATGAATATTGATGTTTTAGGGGATTCTGGAGGAACGGTAGCATTATGCTTTCGTCTAAAGAATTGCTTAAGTACAGTGTACGATACTGACACCTACATAATATTAATACCCTTTAGAAATATTGCCTAAGGACTAAGAAGAGTATTATTTGTTTATTTGTTTATTTGCCTGTACATATTTACAAAATATAAGAGGCTCGTCATTATAAACAAACTAATTCATTATTACTTATTGTCATAGATATTGGCTGTGTGCGACCTTTATACTTATTTATATAGACATATCTTTATAATCTTTTACATTTTATTAGTTCTATGTTCAGTTTAAGTGTATCTGTTCATTTAAATCGTTCTACACTGTAATTTTCTTGGAAATATTCATCCAAATTATAAAATGTGCTTTTCATAAGAAAACCATTCAGCTTTTTTTTTGAATGTTGGATCACTCAGTTCTCTAATTTCTCTTGGAATATGGTTGTAGATTCTTCCAGAGATTACTTTCGGACTACATTCTGTCTTGACCAACCTGGTTTTTAGGTATGTTTATATCACACTTACTACGAATGTTGTAGTTATATTGTTTGCTCTAGAAATCCTTGTTTGTTTCTTGTTTCTGTTTCAGAGCATGTCTGTATATGAACAGAGAGGATAGTGTCATAATATTCAGCTCTCCAAATAGTATTACACAAGGATCCAGTCTTAGTACTTTACTGTTCATCACCGTGCTAGATGCAGCATTCTCCAAATCCAGTGCAAGGATGAAACCATTTCGGCTACAAGAATATGCAGCCCATTTATTACAGTATGTTAACCTTCGCGGGTGACCTCATCATAATCGGAAAAAACAGCCAGGACCTCTTCAGGTTTAAGCTGAGAATTATTCAAGAAGAGCTAGCAACGATAAACGTGGAAAAGACGAAAATCATGCGGATAGAGAGAGACGAACAGAGTGATCCGACTAATTGATGAAAAGATAGAACAGATCTATTGCTTCAAATATCTGGGCGCCTATATAAGCGAAGATGGCTTTACGAACTCTAAAATCCAAGAAAGAGTTATAGCTGCAGGCAGCTGAGTCCATAAAAACCGGTCTCATCAACAAGAGAGAGGTCTCTAAGAATACAAAGAAAGAGGTCCATAAGAGCATGTTCCTATCTGCGAGTTCTGGACCCTCACTAAGAAGCATAGAAGTCAATTCCAAGCAATGGAGATGAGATCCTCAGAAGGATTGAGGGAAAAACAAGACGTAATCGGATTAGGAATATCACAATCAGAAATAACCTGATACTGAAATCCGCTGATGAAATTATAGGAAAACCGACTGAGATGGTTCGGCCACTTTAACAGAATGACAGATAATAGCATAGCGAGAACTGTTTATGAGACCAGGATAGAAGGAAAGAGGCCGGCCAAGAGGAAGACCAAGGAAAACTTGGGATGACGGTCTGCGTGAAACATTTTAGAAAAAGGGGTCTGGATTGGTTGAATTGTAAGCAACTGGCTTCAGACAGGGAAAAATGGAAGCAGCTTTAAAAAGGACCTCACACTGCTTAGGCGGTAGAGAGGTATTGACTAAGAAGAAGAAATATTGCCAAAATTCCAAATTTGAAGAAAATCGGTCAACAGGAAGTGAGTCTTTATAAAATAACTTTTTGAGTCTTTTGGATTTTTCTCAAAAACTGTTACGATTCTTTAAATTTTTCGCATACTGACTGAACAGATAAAATTTCCCCCTATAGGTCCCGGTGTAGAATAGGCATACGGTATGCCCTGCCCGTCGTAGGAGGCGACTAAAAGGAAGATCCTGCACTGGACATGTCATATCTTCTAATAAGATATGTATGAGTCCTTGTGTGGAAAGTAGAATCCAGTTGTGTCAGTCACTCTTACTTCAACAACTAGAGACATTTTGGCGTAGGCTTGTGGCGAGCCATCGCCCACCCTGCGGAAAGCAATCAGCCTCTGGCTCTCCAGGTTGGGGATTCCCTCCCCCAACCCATCCTGACCCTTTCCCCTTGCAGGGTTGCCTGCAAGTTACCTGTGTTACTGAAACCGCTGTTCTTGAGGCAATGGACAGGAATCAGTAGATGGATCCATCGGGCGTGCGATCAGTCACGCTAGCTCGTTAGAGTTTGAAATACTGAACTACGGGCGCAAGCTACTTTCCGAGCCAATTTTTGTTTTTATTTCAACCTGAACGTATCAAATACAAAAGGCACGTCAATAACAATACTTCATAAGAATGTATAAAATATTTAAAAAACTGTAGTATTATGAAAAAACTAAATTAGCACTGAACTCTAACCACCAAACCAACAAATATCAAACTATTCACTTTAGTTCAAAGTCGTTAATGCTCCAGTTTGTATCAGTGAATTCTTTTACACTATAAAAACAGTTGGAAATTACAAACTTTTTCAAAATCATCCCAAATTTTCTTATTTCCAACTGTCTTATTCACTGGGATTTTATTTAAAATTCTTATTGAAACGACATTTGAAAGCCATTCTGTTTTCTTTAACCTTGTCACAGGTAAGTCAATATTTTCTTTGCTTCTTATGTTATACTGTTGCTGAATTCCTCTAGTCACTACATCTTTATTTCTTTTTTGCTTGTATATGTACAAAGAAGGCAGCATACCTTACTTCTTTGCAAGCATACCTTACTCTACAACCAAACAATAACCTCCTAAAAACATTTAACTCTCCATTCTCCCTTAACAGGTATCATATTATTTCTAATACTGTTTAATTGTTATATGTTTTAAATTTTATCATACAATTTTCTTTATATCCATATTTTTTGGTTTGTAGTTCTTGAGGAAGGACACCAAAAATGTCCGAAATGTCGAATAAACTTTTTAAACAATAAAAAGTTTCTTCTTTGGCCCCAGCCAACTAATTTTTTTAGCTTGTCTATTTCACTTTCGCTTAACCGATTTTCTTCATGATATTTCAGCAATGCTTTAAATGAATATTAAAGATAAGACTAGACGTGGTGAAGTTCATACCAGAAGATCTTCGCAGTGTAAGAAACATTAGAAAGTCTCTTAGAGAGGAGGCTTTCAACGATTGGGCGAGCTGCAAGTGGCAGGCTATAGGCGGCCTCCATTATAAGGAAGAACCGAAAGCCAATAGTTTCATAAATGACAAGCTGATGCTTACCGGCTCAGCGTGGTCGAATGCCCTCAAGTTAAATACAAATTATGCCCCTCTGCGAGGAGTACCAGGAGTTGGTCGAAGTAGTCGGGGAGATGTTGGGACCATCTGCCGCAGGTGCGGCCGGGAGACAGAAACTCTAGCCTATGTTTTGGCAGTGGTCCATACAACATGCTTCTAGTCACACGCCGCCACCACAACGTGAAACAATGGATCTCCGATAAGTTGAGAGAAATAGGGTACGTTTGTCACGAGTTGTCGATACCGAGGGGTCAACGCGTGATGCAGACATACTAGCTTTCCTAAAAAGGAGTAAAGAGGCACTTATTGTTGACCCTACGATAAGGTTTGAGACGAAGACCCAATGCAGGCGGAGAAAGTATATCAGGTATAGCACAATAAAATTAATAACAAATTTAGCGTCAAGGTAAAAATATTATGTCAAAAATGTCTAAGTCATAATAGATAATTTAGAATAAATATAAACACACAAACAAAAAAAAATAAAACTTAAAACAGTCTTTTGGTCATTAGTTCAGGTAAGAGATTATGCCGGTAAGAGCTAAGCACCGTATATGTGATGGTGGTGGACCCAAAGAGTCGATTATGATCGACTCCGCAAGATTGTGAAAGCAAATGGAATGAATGCCCAGTTTCCTGAAGAAGTCACCAGTTTCTTGGGGGATTTCTCCCCGAGTTCCAAACCACAATCCTACAATAGCATACTGCCGCTCGCCATATTCTTCGCAGAACTTTTCTTCAAGAGAGGGAGTACATTTATCATATATTCCCTTCTTCTCCTCCAACTAAAAGTAATAGGTGAAGATAGTAAACGATGTTTAAAGAAAATCATTAAAGCCGTTTCACAGAGAGAAATCAAAAAACAAAAAATCATTCAGTACAGTGGCACTTCCGGTTGATGGATTTTGCCTAGAAACTTCGTATCTGATGCGGCGGTAGTGAGCCTAAATGGAATACCAAATTTGAACTACCTGCGACTTTTCGTTATTGAAATATTTTGTTCGCACACCGCGCAAACAACATGGAGACCATTAGCTAAAAACAATTGTTTCGCACTCATGGGACCTCAAAACATGGATTTATGGTGAAATTCAATTTTGAAAATTTGGCGAAATCGCCATACTTCCACTTACCAGGAGTTAGAGAAAGTCAAAATTCTGATGTTAAACTTTGAATTACCTTAATGTTGATGTATATTATACCTATTGCTTTGCAACGTATGATTCTTTGCGGAAATAGGTTGAAACCTGGAACCTAAAAATTAACCTACAGAATCAAAAATAGTTATATTCAGTAATGGCGGAAAGAGGTCAAAGAAAGAAAAAGTGGATTTATAAAAATGAGCAAATTGAAATCATTAATAAATATAAATATCTGGGTATACTTTTAACACCAAAGCTATCTTTTGCAGAAAATCATAAAGAGAAACTTGAAAAAAACAAAATGTGGTCAAAACTCAGTATGTTGTCAACTAATGGAAAGTAACACGGTTTCATTTGGTGCCGAAGTTGAGAGTGTTCAACAGTGTAAGTCATTCTGTTTTATGCTACGGAGCTCAAGTTTGGGGAGGTGGATGGTATGAGGATATGGAAAAGTTATTTAGATATTTTGTCAAAAAATTATTTAGGCTGCTCAATTATGCCTAAACTTCATTTATTCATATTGATACCGGTACCGGGCCGACACAATTGTATATAATGAAGCTGCACCATGAGTATATCGTTAAAGTGTTAAATATGCCCGACTCAAGGTTGCCAAAAATATTAGCATTAGAAATTATTAAAAGAAACATGTTCTGGTTCCGTGAAATTAATGATTACATTTTGAAATACAGTTTGGGACCGCCAATAAATATCCATAATATTCAGCTGTGGGACAAAAAGTTATTGTTAATTAGAAAAACATTAAGTGAGCATTACAATAATGAATTTATGGATTAAGAATTCAAATAATTATATGTTGGATAGGGAATTATGTTATAATTTGGCACAAAATAATTATCTATATACTCTGCCTCTTTCTAGTAAAACGTTAATATTTAAACTTAGAAGTGAACATTTACATTTAAGTTATAAACCTGAATCTGAAGAAGTTATTTTTGTCTGTACTGTTTGTAATTTGCAAGAAAAAGAAGATCTTTATCATTTCCTCCTTGTTTGCCAATAAATATCATGATGTAAGAATGGAAATATTTAAAACAGCTAATAGAGGGTAAAGAAAATATATTGGAATTTTTAAATGGGAAAAATTGGTCAATGTTGGTAAAATACTGTAAAATAGCTTAAGACCTTAGAAATAATGTATTAAATATATAATACTAGTATTAATTATTTACTTTGTATTACAACAAAGCACAATTTTTTGTTTTGTTTTTGTTTTTTAGGTATTTCCGTGGTTACCCTTGACCCCCAAAGACGGTTTTCCCAGTCCTCCTCCGTCAAGCCGCGAGCATCCATTGCTCGAACTATGCGTCCTTTCCATGTCATTCTAGGGCGCCCTCGTTTTCTTCTTCCAGGAGGGGACCACAAAAACACTTTCTTTGGCCACCTTTCCTCCCCCAATCGTTGGACATGACCGTACCACTGTAGAGTCCGCATTTCTAGTCGGTCAATTGCAGTCTCCTGTGCTTCCATATCAGCACGGATATCTATATTCCTTCTCCTATGGAGAAGAGAGATCCTCATACTGCGTCTCAGACCTTCCATCTCAATTGCATTTATCCGTTGTCTGAGACGTTCGGTAAGTTCGTTCCCACCGTACGTGAGAATGCTTTTCACTATCCCCCGAATGAGTTTCTTCGTATCCAATGATATGTCTTTGCTCCAGAGGACTCCGTTCAAGCAAAGGATCGCAGCCTTGGCTTGTCCTACCCTGCTTAGGACGTCCGCCTCACAGCTACCGGAGCTATCAATAATTGAACCCAAGTACTTGAAACGGCGAACGGACCTAATGACCTGTGAATTCACCTTCAGATCCCGGCCCTCACCTCCTACAACTAAGTACTCGGATTTAGCAAAATTCACTTTGAAGCCGCCAGCTTCATAGCTTTCGAGCAGTTTCCTCATTAGATAATTAATACCCTCGCGGTCCTGGGCTAAAATAACTTGGTCATCCGCGAAAAGAAGGGAATATACATTTTTGCCTCTTATTGGAATGCCCATTCCTAGTCAATGTTGGTAAAATACTGTAAAATAGTTTACGACCTTAGAAATAATTTATTAAATATATAATACTAATATTAATTATTTACTTTGTATTACAACAGAGGCATAATTATTTTTAGTTTTTCATTTGTTATTTTATTATGCATTTAATTCTAAGATATATTTTGAATTTTATTCTTATCAATTTCTTTTAAGTTAAATTGATAAGACACCTCAGACGGCCTAGGCCAATGAGACTGTCATTATGCATTTACCTGTTAAGTTTTTGTAATCTTATAAAAATGATTAATAAAAACTTATATATCTATTATACCTGTTGGATTTTAGAAATCATAAAATGTATCAAACAAAAGTCATAATTTTTTCTCCTGTTAACTTCTCTTAGGAAATCCATCTGAATGTGCTTCTACCAAAGGATAGTGGCATGTGATGAGAAGTGGTTTTACTGGCGAAATCTTGATTGGAACATGGTCAAACGGCAATGCGGTTGGTGCAAGTGGCATTTTAAGATAAAGTATATGTTGTGGATTTTCTAGAACTATGAAGGAGTAATTCGTCACGTTCCCGATGGACTTTCCATGAATTCCGTCCGGCCTTTACTGCTAACAACTGGGTAGAATGTACGGTAGAAAAACAGTCCAGCGTTAACCAGCTTTGGTCAATCGCAGACAGGTTTTGTTCCAGCAAGATAACGCTCAGCCACACATTTTCCGTCAGATTAAAGAACAAATGGAATAACTTGACAGCATTTTACTTATTTTACAACAATCCTATTAAGGGAAGGGAGTAGCTAAGTGGTTAGCATACTAGACTTCCACGCGGGTTCGAGTGCAACTGTGCTACCTTTAGATTTTTTCTTCCTAGGAGCCTCTACAGCTCACTGTCCGGTGGACAGTGTTGTCTGTAACGAGAGAACACTGTTCGGACGCCGGCAGTGCACTGAGAAGTCTCCGGGCGCCAATGACCATGGATGTTGACGCGCCTTAAATTTAAAAAACAAAAAAAAAAATTCTATTAGACGTAGCTCCATCCGAATGCCATTGTTTTCACGTCCATTGCACACTTTACGGAAGAAAATTTACTAACTTCACCGAAGTTGAACTGGAGTGCATTTTTTTTATTCTAAACCCAAGGAATGTATCACATCTTTCAATCACAATGGGCTATTTTTGAACATTCATAAAAGATAATATAAAAAACTGATTTTTTTTTTATTGAAAAACGACCATTTTTTTTTTTCTTTAAACCCATTACTTCCTGTTAGTACAATAAGAGGAAGTATTGTGATCGTGTTTGAATTTTAACCTGAAATATATACTTTGACTCATGAGGACGGAAAAATGTTTTTAGCGAGAGTCTCATGAACTTGTGTGTGTGTGTGTGTGTGTGTGTGAGAGAGAGAGAGAGAAGAAAATAGTTCAAAAATGAAAAATTACAGGATGTTCAAACGTGATATTCCAGGTAGTACACATATCTGACAAGAAGTTTTCGGACAAAATTCATCCAATTCAGCAACTAAACTGATTGATATTTTCAGTTTTCACGATTTTCTCAAAAAAGGGCTCCAACGATTTTCTTCAAAATTTGCATACTATCTATACACATAAAAGCTTTTACCATTAATTTTTGAAACATTTTTTTTCAGGATAATTCCGGGGAGTCCTGCAACGTTAAGCTTCCCTCTAAAGTGTCACATTAGTATAATTTAGAGTTCTACCATCTAGACAATATTAAGCTATATTAGAAACAGTGGTGGAATTCCAAATTTGAAGAAAATCGGTTGACCGGAAGTGCATCTATACAGAATAAGTTTTGAGATTTGTTTTTATTTAGTAAGGAATAGCTTCAACGATTTGTTTTAAATGAAGAATGTTTTATTTGAAACATTTTTCCGAAATAACTGATTGTAGGAGTGTTCTAGGAAACCTATAGTGTTAGATTTCATGTTATCCAGAGTGAAAGCATCGTTTTTGGAACTACAATTACAGACTATGTGCAGAGAACCAATATGTACCCTATCGCCATTATATTACTTTCTCTTACAGCTGGTATGAGAAAGTATTGTGATCGTGTTAAATTTTCGAAATTGAGTTTTCACCGGAAATACAAGTTTTGAGGTCCTCTAAGTACAAAAAAATCTGGTATGAAACACTCACACAACTTTCTCTTACTCCAATTCACAAAATAGCACTCCAATTCAGTAAAAATGCACTTCCGGTTTACTAATTTTCTTGAAACTCGGAATTTTAGCCATCTATTTATTTCTAATTAATTTTATATGCATGATAGAATTGTATGATCCAACTATGATAGCACTTTAGAGAATAACATAACCCCACCCCTCCCTCAAAAGTGCCCTTAAATGAATTTTCCCAGAGAAATGTTTTAAATAAAAGTTGTAGATCTTTGTATGTTTAGTTTATGTAGGAAGTTTCAAGACAATCGACGGAGAATTCTTGAGAAAATCGCGAAAAAGTGAAAAAAAAAAATCATTTAGTAAAGTGTAAACGCACTTCTGGTTATCCGATTTTTTGAAACACGGACTTTCAACAACATATTATATAATAAATAAAATAATAATTTATTTGTCAGATATTTACATATTTACAATGTTAAGTGTACCAGATTTTCATCTTTACCACTTCACCAAATTCTCTATCACATAATAAATAATTCACATTGTGGTGCTGGGAAAAATGACAATAAAAAAACCCAGCTCTATAGTAGTCTCTTTATTGATGTGGTGGGCATATTATATTTTTAATTCTCTTATGTTTAATGTGACAATTTGTATTGTAACATCCTATGTTCTTGATTATATTATTTTCGCTATAAGCTGTACTAAGAAAGAACTTTGTACATATTTCCTTTAAAAATTCTATTATAAATTCTATTTTTGTTTTTTCGTGCAAGAGTTTAATTGGGGTATATCTGGGAGCATCAATAGCAAATCTTAAAAACTTATTTTGCACCCTTTGCAATTTCTTCAGGTTGGTCTCACTCATTATACTCCAACAACATATTCAATTCTAATTAACATTATTTAGATGATAGAATTGTTTAATAAACTGAAATAGCACTTTAGATGAAAACCAAACCCCTCCTCTCCGCCATAACTGCCCTTAAATGAATGTTTCCAGAGAAACTTTCAAATAAAATTTGTAGCTCTTTGTATGTGTAGTTGACATACCAAGTTTGAAGAAAATCGTCGGAGCCATTTTTGAGAAAAACGAAAAAAAGTCAAAAAACCAACAAGTAAAATGGTACTTCCGGTTGAGGAATTTTGGGACCCAGATGACCCACTGTCAGATGCCATGGTGATACCTAAACGGAATATCACGTTTCAACTTTCTAAGGTTTTTCGTTTTTGAGCTATGCTTTTCACACACACACACATACACGCACAGACCATTTACTGAAAACCACTTTTATGGACTCAGGGGACCTCAAAACGGATATTTCCGGTGAAAACTCAATATCGAAAAATTGACACGATTACAATACTTCCTCTTACTAGGAGTAAGAGAAAGTAAAAAAGTGTTTTCAGAGAATGGACTGTATGTGGGTGTGTATGTGTGTAAATTTTCAACTAAACTAAAGTTTCCCGTGTAGAGGTAAGACTAACTCTTCATAGCTCCTCCAGAACCCTTGTAAATTGAGTTGTCGACCCAGAAACCTCTAAAATCAATTTATCTGGCAACATATTTCAAATACAAATGATAAGTTTGAAATACAAATGTAGTAAGAATATGATTTTACTACATATTCAACATAAGATTATATATACATATATGTCAATTAGCATACCAAATTTAAATAAATTGCTAAGAACTATTTTTTAGGAAATACTGAAAAAACAAAACATAAAACTTATTCAGTAATGTCGTATTTCGGTTAATATTTATCAAGCTTTGAACAAGAACATTACATACGTACAGAACTGTAAATTCCGTCCAAGTGGTATTTTAGAAACTTTTAACGTAGCAGTTTCCGCAGAACGCTTGAAAACTGAATATTTCTTGAAATATGTTCAAATAAAATTAAGAAGGTAACAAGTTTTTATAGACGTCTGAATGATTGAGAAAATGAAATAAGGAGACTTAACACAATAGACATTGCGGACAAAAGCCAGGTGTAGATAATGAGATCTGAAGTTAAAATGGCTAAAGAGAAATAAAGGTCCATATATCCTCCACGTACAAAGGTCCATATAACCACCACAACGAAGATGATAATATAGGTTTGTTCGTGCAACGAGTTTGTGATTGTCGCTGACGGTTTGCAAACTGGTTTCACTGCGCATGCGCCACCATGCCCAGTTTGAAACTGCTGGAAATTTAACCTGCAAGAACGCTTTGTGATCAGTATTGTGATAATATAAAGCATAATAATTGTGATAAAAACGTTGTATTGTGATAATAACGTGATAATTATAAAGCATTCAGGAAAAAATAATGGAAGGTTAGTTTTACAGTTATTAGCTCTACACCTGTAATAAATTAGCTCATATATCTATAAGAAATCAGTTTCACAAAAAATGGTTAGAATATAGCAAATAATAATTAGTCATTGAGTACGGCATAAATGTACGAGATATCTATTTGTATACTTTTAAAGGACTGTCTGAGATAGATAGAACTGCAAATTATTCTAAGTGGTTATATCCACAAACACAGATTAAGTAAAAAAAAAAAAAAAAAAAAATGGAAAGGAATATTGGCCAAGGCAGTCGGAGAAGCAGAGTAAGAAATATCTATCAAATTGTTGCAATTGTTGGCCGTTAGAATGTTATCAGGTGTATCTGATTGTTGATTTATCATCCAGGAAGTTTACAGGGAAAAAACACCAAATAATTTTAGTGTATTTTATTTAAAACGTTTCGGCAAGGTTCATAACCTTAAATAGGAAGCAAAGACCATCGGACAGAGTTTCATGTCTATCTATTACCATTTCCTTACTTACATTATCATCTCTGGGGGACCCTTATTTCTCTTTAGCCATTTTGTAGCCAGTTCAACTACACATCTGATTATCGCTGGCACTTCTTCTGAATGTTAGGTCCTGCCATTACACCTAAACCGTGCGCCAACTTAAGCTGTCTGGAATTTCTTTCATTTTTGAAATAATGCTAGTCTTTTACACATAAAAAGTCTTGCAAAGTCTTTTATTTCTTTAGACCTCTCCTTTATGGTTGTCTGCATTGAATCAAATCCCTCCACATATCTCTGTCCAGACAGTCTCCGGCTTCCAGACTCCAGGCTGCCATCACCTCCTGGGCGTCTATATATCAGTCTGGCCTAGATGCATGTGGTTGCCATCCTCAAACACTTCTTTTGTTACTTATATTTCGCCATTCTTAAGAAGTTGCCGTACCAGGTGAGGACTCTTACGTGGATTCAGACGGTAATATCCTCATCCACTTCCATTCGTTCTCTAATCGCTCCATTTTCTTTACTTTCTCTACTCTTTGACACCCTCATAAACTTTCTTCAAAAATCCATTTCCATAGCTATTAATTTCCAGGAGGGTGTTTTGGCATAACCACCAAATGTATTTGCTTCTTTCTATACTTAGAAATCAGAGGATTCAACCGTATTGAATTTAGCATTGCAAAAGCCTTACGGCCACTCTAACACACCACTTAATATCATGGTACCAGGTCCCTTACTTGTGAAATATTGATTGCAAATATTTAAAGCTGTACATCTTTTTAATTAATGCTCCACTTGCAGGCCAGATTCCCCACTGATATTGAGCCACCTAAAATACTGTTTTGAAAAACAAAAATTAATATTAATCATATCATAAAAGTCATATTTTAATAGCACGAACTAATATAATTTGAAATAAGCACAATATTTCCTATTAGCGCAATTCTCACACTTATAATGGAGAAATTTTTATCAAGTTATTAAATGATTAGTTCTCCCTTTAATATAATAAAGGAGGAATCGTATGAGATGGCGGTTTAAAGACTGATCTGCTAAACACAATTTTCCTGAAATAAATGTAATAAAATAAAAAAAAATCGATGAAAATGGATGAAAATAATTCTAGTCATTTTCTGGCACAACATGTAATAAAATAAAAAAGAATCTGGTGTGCAACACTCAGTCGACTTTTTCTTACTGCGAAATGGAAATTTTCTTCACACTTACAAATTCTTATTAGTGTATAAAAACCGTAGATATTTTTATAGAGAAAACCATGAAAAACTGAAAGACCTATTCAGTAAAGTAGCACTTCCGATCAACCGAATTTCTTAAAACTGGGAATTATAGCTACTTATATAATTCTAATGAATATTGTGTAGTTGACAGAATTGAATAGCACATTTTTTTAACTGAAATAGTACATTAGAGGAATGCATAACCCCACCCTTTCCACCAAATGTCCACTTAAATGAATTTTTCCAGTGAAATATTTCAAATCAAAGTAGTAGTAACACTTTGTATGTGTTGTTGATATTCCAAGTTTAAAGAAAATCGTTGAAACTGTTTTAGAGAAAATAGCGGAAAACTAAAAACTACTTTCAGTAAAGCGCACTTCCAGTTATCCGATTTTCTTCAAACTCGGGATGTCGACATCATGTTTAATTCTAATTAATATTGTTTAGATGATAGAATTGTGTAATTAAGTGAAATAGCACTTTGGAGATGGACCATAACCCCACCACTCTCCCAAAAGTCCTTTTAAATGAATTTTCCCGGAGTAATGTTTCAAATAATGGTTGTAGCTCTTTGTATGTATAGTTGGTTATAGAAAATCGTTGGAGCCGTTTTTGAGAAAAGTAATAAAAAACTAAAAAAAAAACAAAAAACGTTCATTAAAGTGGCATGTCCGATGGATTTTTTCCCGAAATCTTTGTGTCTGATGCGGTGGTAGTACCTAAACGGAATATCAATTTTGAGCTTCCTACAACTTTTCGTTTTTGAGACACATACACATCTACACGCACACACAGGCCCAGTTTCTAAAAAACACTTTTTTGGACTCAGGGCATTCTAAACATAGATTTGCAGCGAAAACTCAATTTTGAAAATCTGACGTGATCGCAATAGTTCCTCTAACAGCAGTTAGAGAAAGCAATAATCAGTTAAATTGCACATAATTAAACGGAATGCCTTCCAACTTAGAATTCTCGCTACTGTAATTATTGTCATTAATATGAAGTAGATAGGTGAAGCGGATGTTAGATTAAAATGGCAGTTTAGAAGTAAGCTTTACGTATATTTTTGCAAATCTCTAATATACTTCTTTTTTCGAAAAATATTAAAAAAAAAAAACTGGTGTGAAACATTCAAACGACATACACTTATTGCATTATATAGTTCAAAATTGACATTTTTCTTTATACTTATAATTTTTAATAATTATAATTTTATAATGCACAAAAATTAACCCCAACAAATCCAATAATGTTAATTGCACTTAAAGGACAAAGTCTAGCGCTCGTCTTTTTGTTCATTTCTCCAATCCCACTGTGCGGATATCTTAAGACTGTATCTAGACAAGTGACCTACCTGGAACCCCCACACAAAACTCAAACTGAACTTAACAAAAGCTATAAACTCTTATCTACATTACATCATAAACGCTTAAAACTAACACTACAGAACAACAAACGTATTTAGTTTAGCGATGTGGACTTAACGACTCGAACTCTGTGGAACATCTAAACGATCCAATGTAAAATGAAATTTCAACTTTACAATCTAAAATCTTCTGCCTAATTGTAAACGCTCCTTTTTATATCTAGCAATTTTACAAGTCATCAAGATTTCAAAAATATGGATTTTATTTACTGTGTTATTATGAGCTATATATAGCAAAATATGTTTGCTATCCCCGCCTGCATCCACAACACCTGATCGATTAGATTATTAATTTTTTTCAATTAATTTAAAATAAAAAGTAAATTATGTGAGACTACCTTATGGATAGGAGATATGATTTGTTCATTTTGTAGTTTAGAAAAGTTCCTACAATTTTATTCGAATATAGTAGGCTTAATTTATTTATGAATAATTCACAAATATATGTGCCATAAAACTCTTCAGTGCAGATTGCCAATGACAATAAAGATGGTTGAGGTGTAGTAGGTTAAATTTTATAAATATTTTCAATCCGCTGAATTTGCATAATACTGACTTTTGTATAAATAAATACAGAGCTTCTATAACAAATTGAGTACATTTGACTTTATCTGGTGTAAGAGTTGAAACTTTCTTTAAAGATAGTTCATATTCCAATAAAGCGTTTAAATATAATAAAAAATTCAAAGGACTGTACTAAATAAATTAGTTAATATTGCCTTAATTGGTCCTAATATTAATTAAAATTGTATAGTTTTATTTAAATTAACTCTTATTAAAATATTATCAACATCATTATTATTTATTGGTCTCTTAAAGTACAGAAGTTAAAAATGATTAATACACATTTAACTTGATAGCTTAACACATTAATTTCTGTAAACCATCAATAAATAAATTCACCAAATCCTATGAGATTAATGTAAGATATTTAATATACAAATACAACTTAGTACGTTGATTCTACAAAAAAAAGAGAAATATAAATAAATATTAGAGGTAACTGCAAGAAAAAAAAAATAATAAATTTTCATAGCATGAATTCTTCAATCTACCAAAGTATATTGCCATTTTCAAAAATAGTAATGGAAATAGTAAGTAAGTAAATATGCTTTTTATTAAAATAAATAAATAATTCACAATTCAAACAATACACCATTTGTATGTTAAAGAATTAATGATTGCTTTTAAACAATTTAAAACATCCAAAGTAATGGTTAACTGACAAACGTACATAATTCTGTCGATAGATAGCGCACAAGTGTTCTATGAACTATTGATTATATTTAAAACGTTAAACCTTTGCATGAATATCATTTTAAACATGCTCACAAATTGTTCATCAAAATATTCTCTAGTGAACTTATTTATTATATTTTTTTATTTATATTATATCAGAACTGTATAACGCCGATAGCTTATACTGGTTTACATTTTTATACTTTATTAAGAGAATTTAGTCAATTTTCACTATATTTATTGCAGGAGGAACTATTTTGAAGTTGATGACATTAATAAAATAAATCATTATTTAATCCTCTAAGTCTAGACTTGATGTTAGGAATTTTATATTGTTTTATAAATAATAAAGAAAATATTCTAAAGTTATTATATTTAATTAATTTATCCTATCTTTAATTATTTTCCACAAGTTCAATAATGTGTACTTTTATGTTGTATCTGCATTGAAAATTAGAGATTTCATTGTAAATATTGAAAACTAAATTGTAGTTAACAATTTTGGTTTGTAAGGTCAATTTTTAGTTTTGAACTGTTGACTCTTAATTTATGTTTTACCATTACATTATTAATTTTTGTAGTTAAATTTGAACTTCCTTTTTTTTTCATTTTTATTTTATATATTTTTTATTTTCTTTTTGTTTAATTTATTTAATGTAATTAAAATGCACTTCATTTTATTATTTGTAACCAGAACTTCATTTGTATGGGGTATTTCCCAGAAAACAAATAAAATCTATTCTATTCTAATCTTTAATTATTTTGTTTAAGTATTTATAAAAAGAAAAAAAATCTCAGCCTAGTCACATATAAACTTTATATATCCATTAACTATATGAAAGTAGTTCTTTATAACATAGTATCTACATATATATGTATTAATCTTATAACAAACTTCTTCAACTAAATCTGGGAATTGATTCATTAAAAACTAAGTTTCTGTGCATTATGTAGTTTGCTATAACCCATATGATTTTATGACATTTATTTCAATGATCTGTTTTAATATCAAAGAGCATTTGTTACAAATAATCATAATATGTTTATGTGAATCAATTATTATTACTGTATAGTTGTTAAAAAGTTATATTATACAAAAATATCCATATACAATTTTATTTGGAGAGTTAGGTTGAAGTTATTTACAAAATATTTACTTGGAAATCTGGAAACCACTAATTTTCTCTTTACCAATAAACATGCAATGTTATGACAATTTTCCGCACAAATTTAATTTAAGAAAATATCACCGAGTTCAAGTTGTTTTTTTGATGAAATCATGTTTCTCATTTTATGACATTTAAATAATATCATTTGTTGAATCAACACAAAGGTTTTTAAATAGCTTTTTATAAAATAAAATTGTGTACTTTGCTTATACTATTTATAATTTATTTCTAGTCTGAAGCATTTTTATGATGAAATAATACATTAACTAATGCATAGTTTATACATTTGCACATTTGTCTTCATAATTTTTGTCACATTGGCATTATAACTATTGAAAATAATTGGTTAGTTTTCGTAATATATAATGGTAACTGGAAATGACACACAACTGACACTGACTCACAATATATATATTTTACGATATATTTTGTGAGGAGAGAAGACTTGTATGGACGGTAGCGTGACCGAGTAGTGTGCTGATGTTGGTAGCGTGACTTAGAATGGTAGCGTTGGCTTTGAGTCGCAGTTATTATTTTTTGTTTTTACTTTGAATCTCAAGTTTTGGTCTCTCATTTATATTAGAAACTTGTGTTGATTAAATTTTTTGTAAATATTCTGGATCATCACTCAATCTACATCTCTGACTATCCACATCATTGGATCGTAACTATATAATGGAAATCGATCGACTTTCTAGTTTTAGGATTCTTTTTTGAAGCTTTTCCTGCAATTAACACACCATCGGATACTGAATATTTTATTTTCGTGTTATACTAAATATTTTATATTTTGGATACTTAAAAAAAAAAAATATAATGTTTGCAATTTCTTTTTCTACTTTTGTGATTGAGCTATATAAATTGTTTTTTTTTTTTTTTGTTATAAAATGTTTATAGCAAATCATTTATTCTAACAACTTAAATAAACATTTTCTATAGATATTATTAATAGTTAATAATTTATTATTGTCATTGGAGACAGACTGTGGTAACTTTAATTTGATATGGGCTATTGCATTAGCATAATGCACGGAGCTTTTCAAAACCATACTCTTTATAGTTTCTATCATTCATATCAAAGGAAATTCTGCAATTATGGTGATAGAAATTGCTTTGACTGGGCACCCAACAAATTAAGTGCAAAATCGAAATCTATTACCAAGTTCAAGTAACACTAACTTTGAAAGTAATAAACAAGAAAAACACATTTGTTAATATCGAGTTAACATTTAAATCAATTTATATATCAATTTATTTAATTATTTTCTTTAATTTTCCCCCATTTTTAAGAATGGATCCAATGATTTACTTTAAAAGTAAATGTATTTTTGAATTAGTAAATAATTTTTAAATTATTATTTAAGATGTAAACATTATCTATTTATAATTTGATAAAATGTCTAAATTTTAAAGAAAGAAACTGAAAACAATATTTTTTTTTTTTAATTAAAAATTTGGCATATATAATAAATGTTTAAAACGTTTTTTTGGGAATTCTCTTGAAAATGAGTATAATGATTTTGTTTAATCTTGAAATTTTGCTAACTTTACAGATATAAACCTATCAGTTTATATCTTGGTTTAAAGTGGGTGGAATGTAAACTTGTTTTATAAAATACAAGTTAAATACAAAAAGTAATTAACTAAGAAATTATTATTTATCTAAAGTTTGGCTTGTAAACAAGACTGGAAATTTCCATAAGTAGTGCAGCATATATTTGTGTCTACAGCAGTTAAGTTCTAATTACAAGGAAAGTTAACTAGAATTTGACAGGGAAAACTAATCCACGTTAAACTAGGGTTATGCTATAGACGACATGATTATAGGTATTTAGTAATATGGTGAAGAAAGGTAATGATGTTATTTGAGTTGTTTTAGAATATTTTTATTACTTTCATTTATTACTGTAGGAGGAAGTATTGCGAAATGTGTCGAATTTTCGAAACTGAGTTTTCACAGGGAAAACACGTTTTTGGATGTGTGTCAGCATAACTCAAAAACGGAAAATCGCAGAGATTTCAAAGTTGATATTTCGTTCTATCAGAAGACTCTCAATAAGGTTTTGGTATCACTTTAATTCTGATTTTCTTGAAAACGACTCCAATGATTTTCTTTACATTTGGTCAATTACAACTACAAGTTTTATTTGAAACATTTCTAAGGCAAAAATGGCGGCTTTTTGGAGAGTTGTGGTTGCAAACCTCCAACGAGTACGGCTCATAAAACACTCTGTTCTGACCGCAGGAACAGCTTCTCGGATGAGTAGCGGAAATTTTCATATCCGCTGGGTACTTTTATCGACGTCCGTCAATAGGGTCGCTGCGAATAGAGTGTAGTATTACTCAATATTGCTCAGACGGTTCTAGTCAATAGAAGTTAAAGTTTTATCTCAAAATAAACCCCACTTCTTTTATCTTAAAACTTCTTGGCCCCTTCTTGGATTAGTAATATTTTATTATATGTTTCTCATATAATATATCAGATACCTTGCAAGATCGGAAAACTATTTCAGAATCACGTAGTATACCGTACTTGGGAGCCAAAGGTTTGAGGGAGTATTTTTACTCACATAGGGCGAAACTTCCCTATGTTCCTTGAGAGGGCTATTCCGTTCCATTAGGAGTGTGAGTTGGTGGAAACTTTACGGCCCTCTGTTTGGGTCGCCATAATCTATGTGCGGCCTGAATCTCTTGCAGCAAATTCTTTTGCTGTGGAGCCCCCGTGGGAGTTCATGCTGCATCACTTACACCTAAACGCCTTAACATTATACACTTACACAATTACACTCTTACACGCCAGTTGCACGTGCTGGTGCCACCCACATGTTTGCCGTGTGTGAATACCTGCTTTGTGGGGAAAGGAAGTCCTGGTGGTTGAGGACGCAGATTCACACTAGAGGCAAGTTACCTCAGCGGGCCTTGCAGTCCAACACACCACTTTGGTTCCGGACTCCGCCAAACAGGCGGCCAGAGTCTAACCCAGCTCTGGTCAAACGGCTAGCGTAAAACACGCATGGGTGAGCTCCTGGGTATAGTATAAGGCCTTGGCTCACAGTCCCTGGGCGCTATATCTCTGGAGTAGCTCTGGCGCTTTTTTATAGCGTCCCAAATTGTGAGGCTTCGTGGAGGGTGGAGAGCTCCGGAGATGAATTTCTTACTTAATTTATGGATTTATGGATTTAAATAAAGTAGATTCGTCAGCCGGGGGCCCCTTAGAGAAGGATGTCACCGGTGGTGGGGGAACTCCTCTGTGCATCCGGGGTCGGGCAGCCAGGGCTCGGATGCAGTGGGGGGGGGCTGGTAAGCATTTCCAGAAGCATGGAAAATCTGCTTCTTGAGGAGAGCGTGCCAATAGTCGCTGCGGAGGACTCGTCCACCTGCGGAGATGAATGGCACGTGGTTAAAGAAAGAAGCGAGATAATTCTGCATCGGCATGGCTGTTGCGAATTCCCCTGCGAAGGTAAAGCCGACTTCTAGTAAGGTATCTAAGGAAACTCAGCAGAAGAAGAAACTTAGTGGGAGTTACAGGCAAGGCGTGCGAAGAGATGAGATCCACTCAAACTGCACCAGCCGAGGATATACCTATCCCCCCGGGGACACGCCGCCTTGAATCCAGCCGGCAGGTAAGAAGCCTAAGATGACGGAGGCGGAGAGCAAGCTGTTTCTGGCTATAACCAGCAGCGATCCCTCCGAGCCGCTCTCTGATGGTGCTCAGGAGGGAGATGCTCGCCATCGTTAGGAAAATAATGCAGGAGCAGTCATGTAGGCTGAAATTTATTCAGTCAGGCATGGTCTCTGAGGGCTGGTTTCTTATGGTGTGCTTTGATCAGGCCACATTAGGCTGGGTTTTAGAGAACGTTAAGCCTGGTTGGGAAGGAAGCACTTCAAGCTCATGAAGGCGTCTGAGGTCCCCACTCTTGCTAGGATCTCTATGTTTATTCCGAAGGGCAAGCATACCAGCGAACAAGTGCTGAAAGGTCTTGGCTTCCAAAATAACTTGGATGTAAGCCGATGGAAGAAGCTTATAGGATTGATGATGCTTCTGTCCAGGCGTTCTGGAAGGTCGATTTTCGCCTTTTCTTCGGGATGGGCAGGCTCTTCATCAGGTTGAAGAAGTAAGGTGAGGATGCTCCTACTACTTCTTCTGAGGCAATGTTGCTTCCAGACCCAGTAGTTATTATTCTATAGGGGTAGCTATATGGGCCCTGGGAGCTTTGGATAGCGTAGGGTTTTGCCCTCCCCTTCCTTGAATAATAATAATAATAATATATCGTATTTGGCGATCTATGCTTCTATCCACTTATCTTGGGGCTCGAATTATTTTTACTATGAGGTTTTCGTAGCCACTTTCAGAATAAAAATAACCTTTTTTTAAAATAAATTTCGAATAATGTTTTTTTAATAATGACATTAATTAAAAAGACATTATATAATTTGCTCATTACCTTTATTGGCTAAGATTGTAAATTATTTACTATTATTTACTTGATAATAATCTAGCTAGACTTATTAACAATCTTCAGTAATGCGTTATATGTAGTAACTGTATATGTCATTAGTTGGTTGATGTAAATTTACTACTTGGGTTGCCTTGGTTAAATAAGCCAGAGTGAACCAGCCCAGAAGAAGCTTAAACTAAGTAGTAACTAATGTTCCACTTAAGTTAAGATTACGTCATCATTGTCCTAATTACATCATTGTCCCTTCATATCGTCTTCCTAATTAATCACTAAATTATTAATCTTGGTCTTCTACCAAGTTTGGCTTATTTCATGGGATTTGGTGAATGATCAAATTGCTTGTGAGGAAATTATATCTAATCTTTTAAGTTTCCATGAACAATTTCGGATAAGTCTACTTATCTTTTGGTAAACTTTTAATTTCTGTAAACTTTAGTCCAAGAAAATGGACTGTATCATTTTAAAATAACTAATTTTTTTATTAATTATTTTTTTAATTAATATTTATTTACCCAAACTGTACTAATAACAAATTTGAACAGAATTGGTTTCATTGCAGAATAAATATCTAGATTGATAGGTATTATGATAATTTAATAATAGTTTTTCTTAAGAGTTTTATTTCCTTGTTTCAAAAAATCTCAAAATTTGTTGTGAACAAGAGTTTTTGTTTCATCCAATATGGATCAGATTTATTGGCCAACTCAGAACCTTGCATACTTTTTGTTTGATTGTGTTTTAAATATCTCATATATCTTTTCAACTACTTTAACATAAAAATAACAAGCATTAATTTGTTAAAACGGTCAGATAGAATCCTCCAATTCTTCACTTGGATTTCAGGAAGAATTTCTAAGATAAATTGATCTAAACCCAAATATTGAAATTTTCTGTAAGATATATTGCGATCAGGTTAAACTTTTAAGATTGTATTTTCACCGAAAATATATGTTTCAGACCTAAGATTTTAGAAAAATTAGAACATAATTTTATGTGTTTGTGTGTACTGTGGGTGTTGGCTGCGTGAACAAAATATTTCAAAATCACAGAAATTTCAAACTTTGATATTTTGTTTATTATCATTTTTGAAGCTTTTGAATCCAAAAAAAAAAAATACCATCAATGGGAACTGTGTTTTTACTGAATGTTTTTTTTTCAGTTTTCGTTTTTTCTCTAAATTGATTTCAATAATATTTTTACTTCGTCTTACTCCTAGTAAGAGGAAGTATTGTAATCATGCCAAATTTTCGATATCAAGTTTTCACTGGAAATATCCGTTTTGAGGTCCTCTGAGTCCAAAAAAAGGGGTTTTTAGAAAATGGTCTGTGTGTGTGTGTGTTTGAACAGCATAGCTCAAAAGCGAAAAATCGTAGAATGTTCAAACTTGTTATTCCGTTTAGGTATCATCATGGGATCCGACCGTAGGTTATCTGTCAAAATTTCTCAACCGGAAGTACCACTTTACTAGTTGTTTTTTTTTACTTTTTTGCGATTTTTTTTAGAAATGGCTCCGACGATTTTCTTTAAACTTGGTATATGAACTACACATATACAAAAATCTACAACTTTTATTTGAAACATTTCTCTGGGAAAATTCATTTAACGACACTTTTCGGGCAGGGGTGGGGTTAGGCTTTCCTCGAAAGTGCTATTTCAGTTTACTATAGAATTCCGTCATCTAAATAATATTAATTAGAATTAATAGTGTTGTTGAAATTCCAAGTTTGAAAAAAATCGAATGACAGGAAGTGCGTTTTCATTGAAAAGTATTTTTCAGTTTTCTGCCATTTTCTCTAAAACGGTTGCAACGATTTTCTTTAAACTTGGAATATCAACTACACATACAAGGATCTACAATTTTTATTTGAAACTTTTCTCTGGGAAAATTCATTTAAGGGCACTTCTGGGGGAGGGGTAGGGTTAGGTTGTCAAAGTGCTATTTCAGTTTATTACACAATACCATCGTCTAAATAATATTAATAAGAATTAAATATGTTGTTGAAATTCCGAGTTTGAAGAAAATCAGAAGACCGGAAGTGCATTTTTACTGAACAGTTTTTTTTAGTTTTTGTGATTTTCTCCATTAAAACACTGACGAATTTCATTAAATTTGTTATTCAAACTATGGAGTGTATCACACCAGATTGTTTAAACTTCTGTATTATCTAACACTTAAATGTCGCTCAAAATCATGAAAAAACTGGAAAAAAAAGAAAGAAATGTTCAGTAAAGTCGCACTTTTGGTTGATAGATTTCACCAACCTTTGTTAATAAACGGAATACCAAATTTGAGCTTCATGCAGTTGTGAGATATTTTGTTCACAAACACAAACACATACTCCCACTCTCTCTGACTCACTCATACAAACCATTCGCTAAAAACAATCAAAACGGATATTTCCGGTGAAAACTCAATATCCAAAATTTGTCAATACTTCCTGTTACTAGGAGTAAGAGAAAGTAAAAATAGACAACATTGGTCGAATATTTCAATTTCTCAAACTTAATGATAACTGTTATATATGAGACACAATCCTTTTACTAGGAATAATAGAAAGTAAAAGAAAATGGATAACATGGAAAATGGATCGAATTTATTGGTCTTAGAAGTCTTTGAAATGAATAAAGTTGACCTCATTAAGTCGAAACATCCTGTACAATTGGAGATGTTGCCTTTGTAGTGGAAGAAGCAAAAATAGAAATAAATTTAAATAGATAATATTTTAAAATAATATCGTTTATAAAGGATACTTGTACAAGAAAAAAAAAACGTAGGTACAAGACACCGTTACAAGAAAGGTCGGAGAACTCGGCCACTCTTTGTCTTTTAACCCTTTCTAGAAATCATACATAAATGGCAGGTTTTTAACTACCAAGAGGAGCATTATTATTTCAACATTTCAACCAGTATGATTCGTCTCAGGCAGTCACTCTCTTAACTTCAGTGCCAGTATATAAGTGTTTAACACTTGAATATATTTAAGTGAAAGAGTTTTTGATTAATTAATTTGCTTAATTTATTATTCACAATTAACAAATAATTACTATTTGTAATGTTACTAAATTATTCATCATCATCATAGTCCTGTCCTCTCCTACCGTCTAGACAGTGTAGAGGCCTTACAGAGCTTCTTCCATCCATCTCTATCTTTTGCCAATTCTTTTCTACTTCCCCATTCTATTCCTCTTGCTTCCAAACCTTCCTTCACTTCCTCATCGGTCTTGGTCGGCCGCGGCGTCTCCTGCCTTCCATCTTCGACTCGTATACCTGCGATTTTTTCATTTCCTATTCTGGCAACATGTCCGAACCATCTGAGTTGGTTTCTTCAGATCGAATCTATGGCTGGCTCTACGCGCAGATCTCTTCTAACTGTGGTATTTCTTACCTTGTCCCTTCTAGTTTTCTCCAAAACCTTTCTTAAATAACGCATTTCTGCGGTTTGAATTTGACTTTTCAGTCTTGTGGTTAGGGACAAAGACTCACTAGAATAGAATAATATTGGTAGAAACACCGATTTATAAACAGCGATCTTCGCTTGGGCGGAGACTTCCTTCTTGCCTTAGAAACTGTTTTTAGTGGCGTGAAAAGACCTTCTTGCCGCACCTATCCTCTCTCTTACTTCATCTTCCATTCTACCTTCTTCATTTAGGTGGGCACCCAGGTATTTAAACGAATTCACTTGCTCCAATACCGCTTCCTAGGCCTTCATTTTTATTCTCCTGCTGCTGTCACCGATCCCCATAGTCTTCGTTTTCTCGATATTTATTTTCAGTTTCTTTTTCTTCAACTCTTCAACCAGGACATTAGTATTAAACTAGAGGTTCTTTTCAGAGTATACTGCTACTAGCATATCGTCAGCGTATGCAAGTACACCAATTCCCACTCTCTATAGATATCTGTACTCTATGTGTAACTTTTTCATTCTCATTTCACACTTTTTAATGATCTCGCCCAACACGAGAATTAACAAAAAGGGGCTTAAAATTCATCCTTGTTTTACACCCTGGGTTGTGATAAATTCTCCAGACGTTAGGTTTGTGGTACGTACATAGTTTCTTGTTTTCTGGTATACGCTTTGGATAGCCAATTGCAGCCCCATTTTAACCCCCTTCAATGTCTGCCAGATAATGCTTCTTGGAACCGAGTCGAACGCCTTCACCAAGTCGACGAAGCACCAGCAGCTCGTTTTTTTCCTTTATCCAACAATTTTTCACTAACCTGTCTGACAGTAAATTTCAGATCTTGGGTACTTCTTTCAGCTCTAAACCCATACTGAGCACTATCCAGATTGGTTATACTTAAATTATTTATTTAAAACAGTGGTTCTTATTCTCTATTTCTTACAATATGTGTCTCTAAAACAAATTCACACAAGCCCTTTCAATACCACTCGTGCTACAACACACTACACATCTATCCAATCACATTACATCTTTTTTATTTTAGTTGTTGTTGCAAATTTATATTTTATCCTCTCCAACCTTTATTAAATAAAAAGAATGAATGTGTTCAAGTTCACATCTTGTACGGTGGTAATTGTAGATTTATTTCAATTGGCTAACTGAAATGAAAACAGAAAATTGGGAAAGGAAAAAACAGAAATCACTTGTAGCGTGGTCACTATAGTGGGAAAACATCCGTTATCAATTTAACTATGTGAATTGCCTTCAGTTTCTATCTTTAGAAAACAATATATCCTTGACCACGACCTTCACAAATATAATTATGGTAGATTCAGTTACAATTACGGTTTGCCAGAGGAAAATTTTTACTAATTTAGAATTCACACAACACAGTTTAAGCTATCATTTCATGTTATGTAATTTTTTTATTTTTTTTTCCTGAAATTGCAATCATAAAAAACTTTACGAACAGCGAAATATTTTTAATAATTATTATTCTTTTATTGGAACACAAAAAGGTTTTTTTTTTTTTTTTACAGAATGTTAACTATTTTAGTTAAATATAACCTGCTTTTTATAATAGTTTCAGAATTCTGAGTGTTTTATTTTGTTACGTTAGGTCCTTAATGAGTGCATCTTATGCTTTAATTAGAAGGATTTTATGCACTGACAGTAAAAAGATATCAGGGCACTCATATTTTACTCTTTCTTACTCTATAAGATCATTGCGTTAGCGTGAATTTTTTTTTTTTTTTAATAATTAGTTCAAATGTGGCCACTCACTTTACAAGAACTTCTTCTGTGTATTCTTTCCATGGTCACAATTCTCATTTCGTATGACAATGAATTCAGTACCGGAATGGCAGTTGGATTCCTCTTCAGAGCATAACTGACTACTTTGAAAATGCTGTAATTCACGTTACAGTACATTAAACATGACATGACATTCACCCTTCTTCACCACCTCAATCTCAGTAAGGTATAAGTATCCGGGACTCATCGTAAAAAGCAAGTTTCCAATTGATTAAGAGTTCGCAAAATCTTGACATCCAAAATTTAAAAATATATGGAGTTGGTTTAATGTTATGGTGCTTTCTTTTGGATTAGAATGTAATCAATCACTTCTACTACCTGCCTGGATAGTCCTTGTCCCCCACTACCCTATATTTATGCTAGAATAAATAAGGACAAGTCGTAATTTATAGAAACTTTGCCATTTTATATTTAAATGTATTAAAGCTTAATAGATAGTCGTTGTGAGTGTTTTACTCCAGTTTGTTTCATATGTATTGTATATGTATGAATTTATATGAATTATTAGATAATCTAATGATCTTTGACAAGTGACTGTTGAAATTATACAATTCCTAGTTTAATGTTAATTTAACAATTAACAAATAGCTTGGTATTCGCTTAACATGGGTAGTTCCTTGTCCAAATTAAACATCCAAATTTAAATAGAGTCGGTTAACCGAAAATATAGTTTTACCGTATAGCATTTTAAGTTTTTTGGAATTTTGTCGAAAATTACTATCGTCTATTTTGATTTTCTTTAAACTTTGAATCCAACTGTACAAATAGAAACCTATCACTTTTATTTGAAACATTTTTTTTTAATTAAATCATTATCATATATCATATATGTCATTCATTATTACAGATATTGCACTTGTTGTTGTAATGTGGTCGCTTCTAGGGGCGCTAGTGTCCGCCTGAAGTCGGACACTAGATTAGTATTTTGTGGCATATTTTAGTGGCAGTTGCTATCTTTTAAGAGTAATACTATATATATTCAGTATTTACTATCCCTCCTTAGTCAGCGAAATTGATCACGTGTTTTATATATAAAGCTACTGAAAATTAAACAGCAACTTTATACCATTGTGATTACTGTTACCAAGTTATGTAACTTAATTTTGTGCATATTTACATTATGTCTGTCACATTATTTTTGTGAACATTATATTCATTACCGTATAATATCTTTCATTAGGGCAACTCAACAACTTCCGGTGAACGATGAACTAAGCAGATAGCATGGCTCATTATAACTTCCTACTGGGTAGTATTTGCTTATCATGAAGTTTTCAGCAGCTGTCATTGCTCCAAATTAACTTGATCCCTAAAAGAAACAAATATCCTAGAATCCCTAATCAGGAATCATCATTTTTTTTTAAAGTTAATAACATTAAACGAATACCAAGCTATTTGTTAATTATAGTAAAATTAGTACTAAGCTTATATGAATTGTATAATTTTCAACAGTCATTTGCCACAGTTTATCAGATTGCCTTATAATGAGGTTTCTTTATATACAGTCTTATATTAATGTCTGGGTATGTATTCCATTTCTTGCCAATACCATTAGGCATTTCGCCAGCATTTCAGTTAAATAAATAACGGGAAAGTTTCGCACTCTTGGAATAGTTTTGAAAATAAATTCTCACTGTACACCATTTTAGTATTGATTTACTAAATCATTGACTCAACTGTATGAATGGAACTGGAAAAAAATCATTCTAATTAAAATATAAATCTGTTGTGAAATACGTACTCGACTATCTCTTAATTATAAAAAGTTAATATAATTATAAAAAAAGAACAAAGTTCAAAGTTTCATTTCAGGTGGAAACAGAACTAATTACACTGTAATCCAGAAGAGTCTGCCAAAACATTACACCAACTTAGTTAATATCTAAAATCTAATTGAGGCACCCTAATAGGATCCGAAGAGAGGGATCTAAAGCAAAGTGAGAGACACAAAAATTGGCAGTCTCACCCACTAGTTTAGGCCAGGCTAGAGTGGGAGAATCTGTTTAAATACAGCTGCGTTAGCCATACAGGGGAGTCTTCCAACAGTCTTGCAACAGTTCATACAGCAGTAAAAACGCGTCAACAATCATTCTCTTTACTCACTCTAAATCTCTCACTACCATTTTATATATTCGTGTAAAGTCCAGTCAGTTTGTGTTACTTCCCTTAGTATACAGTGATGATGTAATAGGATTCGAAGAGAGGGATCTCAAGCAAAGAGAGACACACACAAAAATTGACAGTCTCACTCACTAGTTTAGGCCAGACTAGAGTGGGAGAATTTGTTTAAATAT
Source organism: Triatoma infestans (assembly GCA_011037195.1). Lineage (NCBI taxonomy): Eukaryota > Metazoa > Arthropoda > Insecta > Hemiptera > Reduviidae > Triatoma > Triatoma infestans. Next base: position 54,394 of record JAAEAF010007077.1, read on the forward strand.
AGCTGCGCTAGCCATACAGAGGAGTCTTGCAACAGTTCATACAGCAGTCAAAACGCGTCAACAATCATTCTCTTTACTCACTCTAAATCTGTCACTACCATTTTATATATTCGTGTAAAGTCCAGGCAGTTTGTGTTACTTCCCTTATTATACAGTGATGATGTAATAGGATTCGAAGAGAGGGATCTCAAGCAAAGAGAGAGACACACAAAAATTGACAGTCTCACTCACTAGTTTAGGCCAGATTAGAGTGGGAGAATTTGTTTAAATACAGCTGCGCTAGCCATACAGAGGAGTCTTGCAACAGTTCATACAGCAGTCACAACGCGTCAACAATCATTCTCTTTACTCACTCTAAATCTCTCACTACCATTTTATATATTCGTGTAAAGTCCAGGCAGTTTGTGTTACTTCCCTTATTATACAGTGATGATGTAATAGGATTCGAAGAGAGGGATCTCAAGCAAAGAGAGAGACACACAAAAATTGACAGTCTCACTCACTAGTTTAGGCCAGACTAGAGTGGGAGACTTTGTTTAAATACAGCTGCGCTAGCCATACACAGTAGTCTTGCAACAGTTCATACAGCAGTCAAAACGCGTCAACAATCATTCTCTTTACTCACTCTAAATCTGTCACTACCATTTTATATATTCGTGTAAAGTCCAGGCAGTTTGTGTTTGTTACTTTCCTTATTATACAGTGTTCACCATTTTATTTATCTCATAAAACCAATTTCTCTTCTTCTCATAACCATTATGGCACAGACTCCACAAAACATACGAAAATGCATTTTTTTTGGAAAACTGTTTCAAGTAAAAGTGATAGGTTTATATTTGTGCAGTTTAGTATTCCTAGTTTAAAGTATAATAGTTGATAGTTGTTTCCGCAAAAATAACCAAAAGGCACAAATACTTATTCCCGTAAAGGCTCACTTCCAGTTTATCGATTTTCTTCACATTTGGAATTCTATCAATGTTTCTATATATGTCAATATTATATTGTTGGTAGAATCGTATATTATACTGAAATGATACTTTGGAGAAATGCTTATCGCTATTGTTTCCCCAGAACCCCTTTGAAAAATCAATTTTCCCGGGAAAATGTTATAAATAAAAGTGATAGATATACAAGTGTGTAGATAGTATACAAAGTTTTCAAGAAAATCCGTTTGAGCCGTTTTCGAGAAAATTATGAAATCTGAAGAAAAAAAAAAAATTTCGTAAATTTGCTCTTCCGCTTGATGGATTTTTCCCGAAACCATCGTGTTTGACGATACGATGATAATAGTACTTAAATGAAAAACCGATTTTGTGAGGTTCCTGCAATTTTTCTTTTTTGAGCTCTTTTGTTCACACACACACACGCACGTGGAGATCCATTCGCTAAAAATATTTTTCTCGTTCTTTGGGGGCACCTTGAAATATGTATTTCCGGTTAAAACTCAATTTCAAAAATTTGACACATCGAAATACTTCCTTTTACTGGTATTAAGAGAAAGTGATAGTGTTTAAAGTAAAATTAAGTTACGTGTAACAATATTTTTACTCTTTTTATTTTTAAAAAGTGTCCGTTTTGTAATCCACTATGTTAGAACATTATACAATTCTCTTATTTAATTTAGCAGCCAAGTCATTCATTTCAAAGTATAGAATGCACTAAAATTAAATTATCTGAATTTGTAAAATTATAATCTTTAAAATGCCTGAAATAAAAAAAAAAAAAAAATCCACGTAACTTTTCTTCATTTTCCTTTCAAAAAACAATTAACATAATAAATAGTTATTTTCTTCTAAAAAATATAGAAATATTTTTCGTTTAATTAATTTCATTGCGATCCTGAATTTCATATTCTGAAGATGAATTTTTTTGAAAAATAAAGAAATAAAAAACATCAAAAGCATTATTTGCTTTTTACTCTTTGCACAAACAAATTGGTAGATTTAATATTCTTTACAATTCTCTTTGAACTTACTAAATCCAAGGAATTTATTAATTTAAACAAGGTTTATTACTCTAAATTTATATTTACCTTGTATCAGTATCAACTATGATCAAGAAGATGGGTTCCCTTAGGCGTCATGATGGTTGAGTGTATTAGTATGAAAGTTGAAAGAAGTTCAGCTTTAATTTTTTATTTGCTTCTTCGTGCTTTTTATGAGCGCACGAAAAGAATTGAAATTAATTTTAAGAAAATTAAAATGGAATATGCTTTATATTTATATAAAACTAAGGACTAAGTATGAAAGTGATCTGACTACTTTAAAAAAAAAAAATATATATATATTTTTCTCCCATTGCGTGTGAAAGTGTATGGCGTATGACTCTCACTTCAGAAGATCGTTTAAAAGAAGCGTGTGAAGAAGGTGGTTCGAGAAAGCCCATAGTTGTACACTCAGAGAGATTATACATACTAATCGGTATACAATGTGATCAGGCCATGCTATTTATTTAACTTTCCTTAACTATTGTGTATAACAATAATAATTTAATTCATTAGATTTAGATTTTCACCTTTTTTTACTTTCTCTTACTCCCAGTAAGAGTCAAATTTTCGATATCAAGTTTTCACCGGAAATATCCGTTTTGACGTCCCCTGAGTCCAAAAAAACTGGTTTTTAGCAAATGGTATGTGTGTATGTATGAACAGCACAGCTCAAAAACGAAAAACTGTACTAGGTTGAAACTTGTTTTTCCGTTTACTATCACCATGGGATCTGACAGTATGTTATCTGTCAAAATTCCTCAACCGGAAGTACAACTTTACTAGATTTTTTTTTTTTTTTTTTACATTTTTTGCGATTTTCTCAAAAATGGCACCGACGATTTTCTTCAAACTTTGTATGTCCAGTACACATACAAAGAGCTACAACTTTTATTTGAAACATT
>JAAEAF010007078.1:0-41588 GCA_011037195.1 Triatoma infestans
GATTCCTGGAACGAATTTATATCCTCACAAAAGGATCTCCAGGAATTCCTCTTGGCTCTCCTCAGAGCATATTTATATGCTCTTTTAATACTGTTATAACTATCCCATGATTCCGAAGAATCAGCAAGGACAGCCTTCCTGTATGAGCCCCGTACCTGTCTCCTTAGTTTTTCCAACGAAGAAGACCACCAGGGATTCTTACTATCCTTAACCACCTTGGGAGGACAAGACTCCTCGAATGAGGATCTAATGTGTTCATGAAGAATACCAGCCTCCCTTTCCAATTCCTCTATGCCATCAGGGGCTTCTGATTGGATAGTCAGTTTATCTTCAATAATTCTAGAATATAAACCCCAATCCGCCCTCCTGGGATTCCTATAACTAGCCAGGGTAATTGGATCAATCCCCAGACTAAACCTAATCATCTGTGATCGGAGATGGAAGCCTCAGGACTCACCCTCCAATCTTTAATCAGACCACTAAAATTCCTAGAAGCAAGGGAAATATCAATAACCTGTCTTCTAATCCTAGTAACAAAAGTGGGTTCAGTACACCTATTCAGGACCTCTAATCGCGTGCCCACCAGGAAATCCATGAGAGCGCGACCCCTACCATTGGTGTCGCTGCTGCCCCAGACAACATGATGTGCATTCGCGTCGCATCCTATTATAATAGGTATGTCATTGGTCTCCGAATACCGAACCAAACCCATGAACTCCTGCGGAGGAGGAGAGGGGCCATCATAGGGGAAGTAAGCCGAAGCCACAACTACGTCGCGACGACGCCCACCAACCCCCAGTCCAACCCTCACCGCCACCAAGTCCCGAGAGCAGAACTGTCGAAGCAGGACAGCGTCGACACTCCGACTGGCAAGAATACATGCCCTAGGAATGTCCCCGCCATCCGCCACGAACAGTCTGCCATCAGCCACACTCAATCCTCGAACCAAACCTTTAAAGGCATAAGGTTCTTGAATTAGAATAAAATATGTATGCAACTTAGCAATACAACGGCATAAGTTAGCCGTTGCATCTTTGCTATGCTGCAAGTTAACCTGAACCATTTCTACCCTGTCAATCATAGTAATAAGTCAACTAATGTAAGAAATGGAACTTCTGACAAACTTGATAGCAGGCAGGAACAAAAATAAATGAATAATAATAAAATAAATAAATAAACAAATAATAATAAAATAAATAAATATAAATAAATAAATAGACCAATAGATAAATATAAATAAATAAATAAACAAACAAAGAAATATAAATAATAAACAAACAAATAAATATAAATAAATAAATAAAAATGAAAATACCTGCCTTACATATCTTTCCTTTTTCCTTTGACCACGTTTCAGAAATCGCCGCAGGAGGACAAGTCCTCCGCGGCTCCTCCTGACACGTTCTCCTCCAGAGCAAGCCTTCCCTGTCTCTGGATATTTTTCCAGATTCCCACCCATTAGTACATCCAGGCCCTGGTCACCCGGCTCTGGATGTACAGAGGAATTACCCCCACCACCGGTGGCCCCCTCCTCTAAGGGGCCCCCGGCTGACGAATTTAAAATTAAAAACATATAAATAAAATTAAAAATTCATCTCCAGAGCTCTCCACCCTCCACGGAGCCTCACAATTTGGGACGCTTTGAAGAAGCGCCAGAGCTACCCTAGAGATATAGCGCCAGGGATTGTGAGCCGAGGCCCACAATACCCGGGAGCTCACCCATGCGTTCTTTAGCTAGCCGATTGACCAGAGCTGGGTTAGGCTCTGGCCGCCTGTTTAGTGGAGTCAGGAACCAAAGTGGTGTGTTGGACTGCAAGGCACGCCGAGGAAACTTGCCTCCAGCGAGAACCTGCATCCTCAACCACCAGGACTTCCCTCCCCCACGACACAGGTATCCACACACGGCAAACATGTGGGTGGCACCAGCACGTGCCACTGGCGTGTAAGACTGTAACTATGTAAGTGTATAATGTTAAGGCGTTTAGGTGTAAGTGATGCAATATGAATTCCCACGGAGGCTCCGCAGCAAAAGAATTCGCTGCAAGAGATTCAGGCCGCACATAAATTATGGCGACCCAAACAGAGGGCAGAAAAGTCTCCACCAACTCACACTCCTAATGGGAAAACCACTGCACTTGTTAGTCTGTAATTGTAGCTGAGGAACGTGGGAGTGCTAGGTTCCCAAATAGCCCGAAGGCTACCCTCTGCGTTCACCCTCCAACTTAGCCACCCACGCTTCCACAAAGTGGAGCGCAGATGTTTCCGGAGCCAGCGACGAGGACGCGTTGGATGGGCTAGAATGAGGTTCCGCGACGGAATAGCCGTCTCGAGAAACATAGGGAAGTTTCACCCTATGTGAGTACGAATACTCCCTCAAACCTTTGGCTCCATATACTGATGTTACTTGTGTACTAATAATGATTGATGAATGAGAATGATCAATCCTCCAGTGGGCGAAGTTTATATTAGTATTACTCACACACTGTCAGGTGTGTGTGTAAAGTATTTACACTAAGACATCTCTCGTAGCGTGCGACCTTGGTTAGGTCGGTGACAGTGATTTAGGTCAGTGGCCAGATTTGGTCGCCCATCGGTGATTTTCAAAGACCGGTAGCCTTGAATCGGCCAGGTGGCTTCTGTTCAATAAAAAAGGGTTTTTATCGGTGCTTGTCTTTGATACCCTTGTATTAAAAAAGGCAGCGGCCGGCTGAGGCCAGTAGTTATAAATTATTCTTTCTTTTTGTTATATTTTGTGAAGGTAGCGGCTGGCTGGAACCGCTTGACATTGCTTTGACATTGCTATGTCATTACAACAGAAACAGCGGCAAAGATCTGGCTGCTCCCATTAATAGCTGTTATAATAAATCTATTTGACGAAGATTCTACAAATTTGCGAGAGATTATTTATTTACGTTCTTTTAATCCTTAGTGCTTTTACCTTGAAGAAGAATCAGATTTTCGATATTTGAGTTTTCACCGGAAATATATTATAGGTTCTGGAAATATAGGTTCCAATTTCCTTCAAACTTCCAATTTTACTCATTTGTCCCCACATAAATACAGACGTTGGGGGTGGGACACAATTAGTAACCTAACAATCCTGGCAGGCTGTTAGAGAAGTAGTTCCATTGTTGTCCAAAAGAGCGCTCCAGTAACATTAAGTAACTCCATATAACATTTGAAATTTGTCAGAGTTCGGAAAAATTCTCAGAGTTTGTAACCCTTGAGGGCAAAGACGGTGTTGAACCAGTATGGTGATGAAAAGTGGGGAGCCCGCTACAATTACTAGCGAACATTGGTAGGGACTAAACGGCGTTGGTAACTGCGACTTGTCACACGCCCTCCTATAAAAAAAAAATCGCCGTTTGGCCAAAGTTCGCTCTTCATGGGCTGTTGCAACAAAGGTTTTGCTTTTTATTTTTATAAATTTTAGTAAGAGATAGATAGTAGTTTGTATGTATCACACCAGATTTCTTTTTTTTTGTTGTATGAAAGGAATTTTCTAGATAATAATGGAAGAATTCAATTCTCAAAGCTGAATAGTTGAACGAACTAGCTTTCAGTTGAACAGTTTGTAAAAGACGGATTACAGTACAGTTCTAGGTAAAATGTTGGATACTATTGCAAAGGAAATCTAGATGAGAATGAATATATCGTTTGATCACTTGAGAGCAAATTTTCAGAGAGAATGAAAGGTTTCAAATTGAGCTTTCAAATAAAATGGATTACACCAGAATGGAAATAAGTGCGTTGTCATACAGATGTATAACCGAATAGTTAGTACTTGGGTAACCGTATTAACTGGGTTTCTTTATCCGCACAACCCTTCCTTAATCATCATTGTATTGTTTTCCTAGTATTTCAATTGGTTATTAAATTTGGTGCATATTCAACATTAACTATTCACGAATAGTTAATATTAATATGATAAAAAGGATGTTGAGGTTGAAGTTTTCCAATTTTCACCAACGTTTCGGCCTTCTACAAGGTAAAAATTTTCTGTTTGAATTCCTTAAAAACTAAGTTTAACTTGTGATACACCACCACCAAGTATTAATGATATTAACGGATTTTGCTCTAGCTTTTGTTCATTTGTGCCTATTTTCTCAATACCGTACTCTATATCACATTATAATATTCGCTAATAGTTAATATTATATTATATATATAATACACAGTTAATACTATATTGAGTTGTAACATATTGAAATGCCCGTTTTAATCTGCCCTTTTGTTAAAGTAATACGTAACTACTGTAATATTTGCAAATGTATAACTTGTTGATCTGCAATTATAGATCTTTTAGATCTACTTTTACATTTAATAGTTTGTAATCACATACCATTAATATATTACTATTCAATTATTCAACATGGTTCTTATGTTGAAATAATAATTGTTCCGTCGTCCGTCTGTTTCAGTTCGTTTCTTTGTAATTAACTAATTTGATTTCCTTTATTGTTCTCGGTCACTCTTTTCTATTACACTCATTTCCTGCTAATTTCCAGCAACGACTATATCATCATCATCATCATTCAGCGGCACTACTCATTGCTGAGGCTTGGCCTCCTCAACCAGTTTCCGCCAGTCAGTTCTGTTCTGTGCGGCTGCTCTCCAGTTCGTGATATCCAATACCGTCCTCGGATCACAGCAACACTGTCCATCCAACGCAGCTTCGGCCTCCCCACTCTGCTTGCACCATGGAGGTGCTCGTTCATTACCTTTTTCGGAATGCCCCCGTCCCTCATCCTAACCACATGACCAGCCCACTGAAGTCTAGCCAACTTCATAAATTTGACCAAGTCTATTTCTTTAAACAGCGCATACAGCTCCTGATTCGTTCGAGACCTCCACTCCTGTCCCACGCGTACTGGGCGAAAATTCGCCGCAGTATTTTCCTTTCGAAAACTAGGAGGCCTCTCTCATCGATCTTAGATGTGGTCCAGGTTTCGGAGCCGTATATCGAGACTGGGCGGAACAGGGTCTTATACAATCGCAGTTTCGTTTGCCTTGCTATCAGGTGACTTCCCATGTGCTTCCGAAGCCCAAAGAAGCATCTGTTAGCCGCTACAATCCTTCTCTTTATTTCGGCCGACACGTCATTATCTGCGTTTACCAGGGAGCGCAGTTACACAAACTCGTTCACATTTCAAATGTGTGGCAGCCAATTGTCACCTTACTTGTGGTTGGTCTATACCTACCTGTGACCATGTACTTTGTCTTATTTTCGTTGTTGGTGAGTCCCATCCTTCTAGCTGGGCCTTCCAGAGCTAGAAACGCTTCCTCCACGGCTCTGAACGATCTTCCTATTATGTCTATATCGTCGGCATATGCAAACAGTTGAACAGATTTGTTAAATATGCTGCCTTCTGTCTGAATGCCCGATTCTCTTACCACCTTTTCCAGGACCAGGTTAAACAGGAGGCACGCTAAGGCGTTGCCTTGCCTCACGCCCTTCCCTGTTTGAAACTCTTCGGAGAATCCTACTTGTATCCGTACCATAACCGTACGCCCACCATAGTTGTCCTAACAAGACGAATAAGTTTCCTTGGGATACCAAGGTCTTCCAGTGCTTGATACAGCTTCACCCTGTTTAGGCTGTCGTAAGCTACCTTAAAATCAATGAAGAGATGGTGGGTTTGTATCTTGTATTCTCTTCCTTTTTCGAGAATTATCCTCAGAGTGAAGATTTGGTCGGTCGTCGATTTTCCTTGACGAAAGCCGCACTGGTACTTCCCAGTTTCTCTCTCTGCATACGGGAGTAGCCTCTGAAATAGAATATTAGAGAGAATTTTGTAGACACATGGAACTAGGGAAATGCCTCTATAATTTCTGCAATCAAGCTGATCCCCTTTCTTATGAATAGGACATATGATCGTTTTGTACCAGGCCGCAGGTATTACTTCTGTCCAGACCAGCAAGATCAGTTTTTGTGGCGTTTCGTCAGTTCGCTTCCGCCACACTTAAATAGTTCCGTCGGTAATCCGTCGAATCCGGGCGATTTGTTATTCTTAAGTTTTGTTAGGGCATCGGTTATTTCATCTTCGTCTGGTGGTTCGAGTTCGTCTTCTTCGTCATCTATTACGGTAGTGCCATCCGCTTCGTTATTTTCTACTCGCTCTCCATTTAGTATCAAAATTCCTACTTCATCTTCGTAAGATTTGATCATTCTCTGTTAACAGCGACCCGTCACCGTCTCTACATGCTGTTAATCGAGGTTTAAATGACTTCCTTCCTGCATTCACTTTTTCGTAAAACTTTCTGCTTTCATTAATAGATCTTAACCTCTTTATATCCTCCAATTCTCTGTTTGTCCACTCCCTTTTCATCCTTTGATGCAACCGCTTCTCTTTTCTTCTCAAGTAGCGATACTCTTCTGTAGCCCTATGAGTGCGCTTTCTTTGGATCATGGTCCTGTAGGCTTTATTCTTTCTGTCTGTGCCTGCCTTACATTCTTCATCAAACCAGGTGCCTTCGCAACCTTTTCTTGGAATCCCAGCGTTTCATCTGCTGCCTGCTTGATGGCCTCTTCATATTTTGTCCATCTATGATCATCACTACAGTTCTCCGAGATATCAAATGCCTGTAGCGTTCTCTCGTCAGCGGCCTCATATTTGATACGTGTATCTTCGCCCTTCAGTCTGGCGGTATTATACTTTCTTATTCTCTGACCATGCTTAGACTTAATGTCTGAGATTCTGTCCCTGAATTTTGCAATGACGAGGTGGTGATGCGAGTCTATATTGGCTACTTTGAAGGTTCGGACGTCAATCAGGCTCGACCTATTCCTGGTACTGATCAGGATATGGTCAATCTGATTGACGTTTCTTCCATCCGGAGAAGTCCTGTGCCCTTGTGGATATTCTTATGGGGAAAGATGGTGCCCCCAATTAGCAGATCTCTAGATGCGGCAAAGTTAATAAGCCTCTGCCCATTGTCATTGCTGATATCGTGCAGACTATGTTGTCCAATAGTTGGGAAATACATTCTCTCCCTTCCAATTTTTGCGTTCATATCACCTGCAATTACTTTAATATCGTATCTTGGGCATGCATCCACCGTTCTTTCCAACAGGTCATAAAATTCTTCCTTATCAACTTCATCCGTTGTCTCAGTTGGCGCATGGACGCTGAAAAGGCTATAATTTTTGAATCTCCCTCTGAAACGGAGAACACATATTCTCTGACTTACTGCTTTAAAGTCGATCTCAAGCTGTAATAGACGGTGTAGTTCTTTTTTTCCAGTGTACCTTCACCCGTCCATCGTACCTCCTAAATTGCAGCTATGTCTACTTGACATCTGTCAATTTCATCGAGGAGCATTTCCAATGGTCCAGGTCTATATAAGGATAGTACATTCCAAAATCCGATGTTAAAAGCCATTAGACGGTTCCTATCCTTTTCCTTAGAGTCTGTCCGGCTATATCATTATGAGGTTTCATGATAAGTTATATTTCAGGCAGAAGCGCTATCAACCCCTCGTGCCCTAGCCTTGTGGTGGGGCTGCCACCTCGGATCCATCAGGCTTGCTCCCCCATCCAGGGCGTCCTCCTAGGGAAGGTAGCCCTAGGGTATTTCCTGTGTATGCCTTCACGGTGTGTGGGTATATATATATATATATATATATATATATATGTGTGTGTGTGTGTGTGTGTGTGTATGTGTGTGCCTGCCGTGTGCTGTGTAGTGTACTCTTTTGGTGAGTGTGCATGTTGTAAGGAGCGTGGTAACCCGTGGGATCGCTACTTCCCAAGCGGCTGCATGCAACAGCCACCCCTTGCGCGGTACGACTATATCAACTTTCCTAAATCATTTCCTTTCCTCGCATACACCACCATCCTTCTCTCACTAATACTTCTGCTTTGCCATCCGGCTAAAGCCTGTTTTTTCTTTTTCACTTTCTTTCTATATATCGTTGGTGTAACATTGTGTTGTTGTACCGCTCTTCTTCTTTTCGCATGTTAAGTTCGCTTTTCTTGTAAGTAGTTTCGCCTCTTGCACAGCAATTTTGTGCCCAAATTCACGCCCTGTGAAAGGTTATTCATCCGCGCTTTCCTTTTAACCTGAAGAACTTTAGCTGTGTATCTCTCCTTGCTTCAGCGTGAATCGTCCGCAACAACTTCTTCACCAGTGAATCATCCATTCCAACGGCATTCTCTACCATCGCCTCCTCTCACCCGTCCCCTTCCTTTACGCACATACACCCATCCATCATCCCCACGCCTTACCCCTCTTCTCATCAGCGTCTTCACCTTCTTCTAGCATTGCATCTGGCTAAAAGGTAATCTAAATCATATATACATATATTACATATACGAGTATACTACAACATATCTTATTGTATTTACAGGTGTGTTTTAATTTGATTTGATATTGTTTTTCATTTATTCATTTTATTCTGCTTCCCCTCCACTTCGGGGTACGCTCACCAGCACACAATAATTTTGTTCTAAATAAATGCGTTTTAAAAATTCATTTTATTTTACACGCACTTAGAGAAACATTCTTGTTATTGCCTTGAAAATGATAACCTTGATCGCAATGTTGCAATTGTTATTTAGATATATGTTTGTATACAGGGCCGGCGACGGGGAGGCAAAACTATATAGTTACTATTAGCATTTTTACTTTCTCTCATCGCGACAGTGGAAGTATTGCGATCGTATCAAATTTTGGATATTGAGTTTTCACAGCGAACGCGCGTTTTCAGCTCTTTTGAGTTCAAATGGTCTGTGTGCGCGCGCTCTCTTTGTGTGTATGTATATGAACACTATAGCTCAAAAACGAAAATCGCAGATACTCAAACTTGACTTGTGGGTGTCACTATGGGATCCGACAGGAAGTTATGTATAAAAGTTCCTCACCGAAAGTAACACTTTGCACAATGGATTTTCCGGTTTTTGGAGATTTTCTCGAAAACAACTCCAACGATCGTATTTGAACTTAGTATATTAACGAGACATACAAAGCGCTATAACTTTTATTTGAACATTTTCTGAAAAAATTCATTTCATTAAATTTCTCCACCAACTTGAATTACCGAGATCTAGTCCACTTCTATTGGAAACTTTTTTTCCTAGAAACTTCATTTAAAGTCAAAATCTCAAAAAAGTCATTTTAATAATTTTAGATTCTCCAATTGATATAAAATTGAAGCCACATTTAAACTAATATAAATTTAACAATTATGCGCGGGACTCAAGCCCAGGACTTCTCAGTTACAAATCCATACACATAACCACTACCTAAAAAATCAAAAAGTGTATCCCCTATACTACACCAAGTAGTTGTTGTGGTTGGTTCCGCAGAGCTTGTAAGCATCAGAGATATTTTCCGTGATAGCCTGCTTCTTTTTGTGGTCATCGACCGGTTTGGGAAAAATTTTAAAAAATCCAAGCTATATGCGGCTAATTCTTTATAGCATAGCGCTCCTCACTCTCCTATGCCTGAGCACAACCCCCAAGTCATAGTCCCCTATTACTCTGCAGTGTTGATTGGTGCTTAAGTTGCACCTGTCAAAAAATTTCTCTGTGGCGACTCTGATATATTGTTGAACATAGTCGATGTTCGTAGAAACATGTAGGTCTAGGATTCGGGTATACCTGGGTGAGGAAGTTACTAATCTCAGGAACTTATTTTGCATCACCTGCAGTGAGGCGACACTGGATCGACATGCCAAGCTCCAGGAGGGACAGGCATATAATAACATTGGTCTAACCAATGTCTTGTAAAGCAAAATCTTATTCTCTTGGGAGAGGCTAAACTCCCAACAAAACAAGGGAAATAACATTCGTATAGCCGCCTTTCCCCTATTGATTCTGTCCCTTATGTGGTTAGCAAATGTGAGCCTCCGGTCGAGAACCACGCCTAGATACTTGACAGTGGCAGACCAAGGTATTGGCTGACCCCCGAAACTGATATGCCGATACAACGCCGGCCTGCGCCTGGTAAACAAAATAGCCTCGTTTTGGATGAGTTTATCTTAAGTTTCCACCTATTGCAGAACCTCTCGACGCAGAGCATAGCCCTATCCAAACGGTTAACAATCGTATCCAGTCTCCAGGAGGAGACATAAATAGCTATGTCGTCCGCGTACAGAGCCATTCCAGACGTGGCAGGAGGTTAAGGTAAATGAGAAAAAGAACTGGTCCTATAATAGATCCTTGTGGAACTCCTGTAGTCACTTTGTGAGGTTGAGACAAAGCCATATTGTAAGATAGCGAAATTCTCTATTACTAAGTTAGGAGTTAATTATTTTAATAATATAAGGGGGGAAATTATACTCCATCAGTCTACAAACCAATCCATAGTACCTTACAGTATCAAATGCCTTTTGGATGTCCAACAAGATCATACCCCTACGTTTGCGCTGGTTGAACGCTCAGTTATATCATCCGGATTATTTTCGAGGTTTTCCAGGTAACAGGAAAATAACCAAGGATTGGAGGCTTGTTAATGAGATAAGTTAGGAGCACTGGCCTTGCGAGGAAGATGTTTTAACAACTTATTTTGGATGTTATCAATACCAGCTATTCTATTCTTCCTTGATATAATAACCCTAGAGATTTCTTTAGGGGCAGCAAGAACGCAGCCAGTTGGCTGATACTGGCAGCCACTGAGGTATGATCTCAATTTGCGTTCTGTTTTACTTTGATGGGTGGGAAAACTCATATCGTCATTCTTCTTATGTACCTCCTCCAAAAATTCAGCCATGAGGCTTGCTTTGTCAGCGTCTGAATAAGCGTGGGCATTATTATAAATAATGGGAGGATTACATCCCATACTATTATGTGATTTCCTAAAGTACTATTTAACTATTATGTTTGTGGAGCTGCTTATGGCCAAGTTTATTCCCTAGGGAGGTTCCGAGAGTTCCAGTAGAGAATAGAACGATATCATCTAAGGATATTCTGCTAATCCAACTAAACATCAGAATGGATATCCAAGGTTTAGGAACGATACTAATTCTAGGTGAGCTCAAACTGCTGTCAACATTGAGGTATACACATGATTCTAGTTTGATTAGGAGAGAACTTACAGCGGGAGAATGGCTTCAAAGCCGAATCCTAGACAACACAATATCGACGGTGACTCCCTTATGTGATGAACGTTGAGGTATCGGTCTGTAAATTTGGAGAGAAAGTGGTAATATTCGTTGTGGTAGTAAACTTGGAGTTTGTCTGATGTTTGGAGTGGCTAGTCTATTAAGGTAACTCAGTTGTTTGAACAGCTCTCTCTCAGAAGCGCTCTAAATTGTAAATATATGCTGTTTCTGAACACAAAAGAAAATCTTAAATGATTATTATTACAATGAATTAAATTATTATTCATTTATTTGTGAATAAACTTTGTGAAAATTCGAGAAGAAAGTATTAAACGGTCTATTTAGAAGGTAATATAGTAATATTTTAATAAAACAAAAGTAAGTACAAAGGTTCATAAAACAAAATATAAACACAGAGTGAGAGAAAATACAGAATTTACTCTATTAAATAAAGCGCTGTTCTGCGTGATAGACGGAGGGTGGGAACTGTAATAGTAAACTACGCTATGGTCTACAGGTGAATATGACGGAGATTCCATGGAGGTGGGAAACTTAAAGGGGACCTTCTGAATTTTAATGCAACCCGCGGGCCTGGTCTGGAATATGGCCCTCTACCGGCCTGGCGCACAAATACACTCGGCTGCCATATTATATCTTCTAAATGTCTAAAGTTGGTCGCCGACGAACAGAACACAGATTACTGGGTTGGTTGTTAGTAATCACTTGCAACTCACTTAGAGCTGAGACATATACATATGTATATATATATATATATATATCGGATTGTGTGACGTTATTTTAAAGCTAAACTTGACACAAAACAAGCTTTAGCCACATTTCGTACGTTAGTCCGCCGTATGAAGTGCGTGTAAATATGCGCGCGCGCGCGGTTGTATGTTTACTGATAACACTAACATATGTATATCCATTTACATACATAATTCAACAGACGTACTATGCCTTGTTATTTATCTGTTTGCAGTATGCATCATTAAAACCAGTCCAACTGTGCCTTCTGGATCTTACTACTTTCCGCCCTAATTAGATTTACTTTAATAATAATACCAGTTACTTGCTAGCTGTACTAATAAGTACCACAGTAAATCATAAAACATAATTTGATACATACTCTTTATTAGTATTATCAGAGCAACCGCGAACGTGTCCGCCAAAATCCAATAACCGGAAATGTGACTTTAGTGAGTGGTTTTAAACGTTTACTAATTCCCGCTTCATACACCTGACGTTTACATTAGATTGGAAATCTGCAAAATGGATTTAAAATCAATTTATTTTTATCTTTAAAAGAAGCGGTAAAATGGTGATTAAAATTACTAACGGCACCTGGGTATAGTGATTTGACGATGCACTTTCCAAGACTGTTTTAATTGAAATTAAATATTATATCATTGGAGTAAATTTTTGTACAGCTCTCTAATATATATTGGGCTCAAGATCTCTAGGAAACACAGGGTCCTAGCCTGTTAAAACAAAACTTTAACAATCTAATAGAAATACAATCTGGTGTGGAACATTCATACGCATTTCTCTTACTCTAATTAATACTTCAAATTTGTTATGACATTGCAATGTCATAAAAATGGTGGTGGGGATTTTACTTATGTTAAAATACGCTCTACGTTAACACTGAGCATGTGTTAATATAAAATTAAATTAAGTGACTGACTGACCTCCAATATCCCTTGACTGACTGACTGACCTCCAATATCCCTTATCTGACTACTGACCTCCAATATCCCTTATCTGACTGACTGACCTCCAATACCCCTTACTGGGGGATTTTACTAAATGGACTGACTGACCTCCAATATCCCTTATCTGACTGACTGGCCTCCAATATCCCTTAACTGACTGACTGACCTCCGATATCCCTTACCTGATTGACTGACCTCCAATATCCCTTAACTGACTACTGACCTCCAATATCCCTTATCTGACTGACTGACCTCCAATACCCCTTACTGGGGGATTTTACTAAATGGACTGACTGACCTCCAATATCCCTTATCTGACTGACTGGCCTCCAATATCCCTTAACTGACTGACTGACCTCCGATATCCCTTATCTGACTACTGACCTCCAATATCCCTTATCTGACTGACTGACCTCCAATATCCCTTAACATCGATTTTTTCAGAAAAATGTTTGCACAAAAAGTGACACATTTCTAACTAAGCAGCAAGCATGCCAACTGTAAAGGAAACCGTTGTCATTTTTTTCGAGAAAGTTGAAGAAAAATTCAAAAACCTATTCTGTAAAATCGCACTTGTTAAGAGATTTTTCTTAAAATTTGGAATTCTGTCAGTAATAAGGTGTCTACGTTTAATAATAAAAAAAATGATCTTATATAGCCAGTAATAAATGTATTTAAATATTTTTCTCCAAATAAATTGAGTGATGGGCAGACTAAAAACAGACAGAAATTTACAAGATTATCTGAATCTTTCGGATTGCATAATTAACGATTATTGTTTATGTCAAATTTAAAATGTAAAATCCTCGTATAGAGTAGAGATGGTATGTTTTCCATGTTAACCGAATTTGTGCTATTAATCTAATATGATAATGTGCACTCTGTTAGCAAGGTGTGAATTGTTTATGTTTAAAGAGGGTAAACTGTCTTTAAAATATGTGTTATGCGGAAATTAGTGATTTGTACGTGTATATACACGCTAATGTAGTTATCGTTATATTACTTTCTCTAACTAATAGAGGAAGTATAGCGATCGTACCAGATTTACGAAATTGAGTTTTCACCGGAAATACATTGTTTGAGGTCCCCTGAATACGAATGTTTTTAGAGCGTGGCCTGTATGTGTATGTGTTAATGGAATATCTCAAAACGAAAAGTCGCAGGAAACTCAAACTTGATATTCCATTTAGACACTACTACCGCATCAGACAGTCGGGCAAAATTCACCCACCAGAAGTGCGTCTTACAGAATGGTTTTTCAGTTTTTCGAGATTTTCTCAAAAACGGCTACTACGTTTTATTTTAAACCTTGTATGCTATCTGCACACAAAAATAACTATCACTTTTGTTTGAAATATTTTCCTGGAAAAGTTGAGTTTTGCGGGGTTCTAGTGGCAAAGGTCATGCCCCCCCAACAATATTTAACACTACTATCCATTCAATAAAAAGTAGAAGTTTGAAGAAAGTGTGTCAATTAAAAACTTTGTAAATTGGAGTAAGAAAAGTTGTGAGGTCTCTCATACTCGAGCGCAGACTAAGTATTGCGATCGTGTCAGATTTTTGAAATTGAGTTTTCACCGGAAATACATGTTTAGAGGTTCACTGAGCACCATAAAGTGGTTGTAGTTTATGTTTAGAGGTTCCCTGAGCACCATGAAGTGGTTGTAGTTTATGTTTAGAGGTTCACTGAGCACCATAAAGTGGTTGTAGTTTATGTTTAGAGGTTCCCTGAGCACCATAAAGTGGTTGTAGTTTATGTTTAGAGGTTCACTGAGCACCATAAAGTGGTTGTAGTTTATGTTTAGAGGTTCCCTGAGCACCATGAAGTGGTTGTAGTTTATGTTTAGAGGTTCCCTGAGCACCATGAAGTGGTTGTAGTTTATGTTTAGAGGTTCCCTCAGCACCATGAAGTGGTTGCAGTCTGTTTGTTTAGAGGTTCACTGAGCACCATAAAGTGGTTGTAGTTTATGTTTAGAGGTTCCCTGAGCACCATGAAGTGGTTGTAGTTTATGTTTAGAGGTTCCCTGAGCACCATGAAGTGGTTGTAGTTTATGTTTAGAGGTTCCCTCAGCACCATGAAGTGGTTGCAGTCTGTTTGAACAAAATATCTCAAAAAGGGAATATCGCAGTAAACAGTGAAACTTGCTATTGCGTTCAGGTACTACCACCGTATCTGACACCAAGGTTTCAGACAAAATGTATCAACGGCAAGGCGACTTTACTGGGTTTTTGTCAGTTTTCACGGTGCCCTTGAAAACGACTCCGATTAAACTACGTATTCTCTGTGCAAACAAAGTAACTATCACTGTTATTTGAAAATTTTTCCAGGAAAATTAAATTTTTGGGGAGGAATTCTGGGGGGGAGGGGAGGATAGCGTTATGCTTTTCTCTAAACTACACTTCTGTATTATACAGTGTATGGTTTTGCGACCTATATAATTTACATTAGAAACACATTGCTATAATTTCAAAATTGAAGAAAATCGATTAGCCACAAATTCAATTTTATAGTATGGAATAGGTTTTTGTTTTATTTAAGGCGCGACAACATGTTCTATGGTCAATCGGCGCCCGGAGCATTCTCAGGGCACTACCGGCTTCCGGACAGTGTTTTCGTCCTGACATACTACACCGTCCATCATCGGACAGTGAGCTGTAGGGGCTTCTAGAAAGAAAAAATCTAAGGGGAGCACAGTGGACTCGAACCCGGGTCCTCCGCGTGGGAGCCCAGTACGCTAACCACTTAGCTATTCCCTTCCCTTTGGAATTTTCTTGAAAACAACTATAACGATTTCCGTTAAACTTGGAATACCCAATTGCGCAGATGCAAAGCTTCTATCACTTTTATTTGTAACATTTTTTCTGAAAAAACTGTATTTAGGTGGGGAATGTGAGACAAAATGAAATTCAAATGTTTTTGATCAATACAATGGCCTCTTTACAATTTTCTACATTTTCTACCTGCCTGTGTTGGTAGATTGGCACGTGTTCCCCCACCACCTGTATATTTGTTAGGGCATATAGGACAAATTTGGAATTTAAAGAAAATTTGTCATTTTATATATATAACTGTGTTTAGGAGAAGTAAGGGAGAAAGTCGTGCGAGTGTTTCACACCATTTTTTTTATAAAAAAAAAAGAAAATCTATTTATCTCATGTCACGTGTTGTATTATTGACGATTCTTTTGACGAATTACTTTCTTATACCATTTAATTGGAGCCATCATGTTCTATGCTACCACTGCACTAAGTCTTATCACCATTGTCTGTGTTCAGAAAGGAAGATTTAACATCTGACATTAACAAAATGAATCATTGTTAACTTCAAAGACCCGTCTGAGTTCTACACAGCTCATATTTAGATGAAATATCAGCTTTGAACTTAATTAAGTATAATGATAAACAATGTAACAATGTTACTGTAAGCAAGGGTTGAACTTAACCAAGTACCAAGTGATGATATCATTTAAATGGAGAAAAGAATGTGAAAATACTCGTTCTAGCTGCAACCAGAAAGCACTCTGGTCTCCCAAGGGCCCCCCCCTCTTCCCACTTCTTTGTAGAGATACTCCTTGGCCTGCCTCGTGGATTCGATTTATGTATGTTTGTGTTGCCTGTACAATGCCTCACAGTCAACAGTTCACAAAAAGGATGGGATACAGCACAAAGGAAGTGACTTTCAAATAGTATCTGTTTAATTTCCTCTGAGATAAGAGATTTTTTTTCTTCCTGTTGATAAAATATTAAAATTTTTACTGCGCAAATTTTGTCTAAGGCACAATATCGTTGGTATTGTTGCTAAATTTTTACTTTCTCTTACTGATTGTGTCAAATTTACTAAATTGAATTTTCACCAGAAATATATTATGTTTTGTATGTGTGAGTGAACAAATATTTAAAACAAGAGAAATCACAGGAGGCACAAACTTGATGTTGTTCTATGGAATCTGACAGAAAGCTTTCCACGTCTAGCAACTGTGCACCTTCACTGATTTTCTTTTCTTTTTCCCGATTTTCTTGAAAAATATTTCAAACATTTGCTATCAACTTGGGCCGCCATATTACACGCACATTTACATTTCACTTTTATTTGTAACATTTTTCCAGGAGAATTGATCTTTTTATGGGTTCTGATGGATAGAGACGTTACACTTCCTTCTAATCGTTCCAAGCATACAATGACTGTCCAGGTTACCTACGTACACCTTAATGTTTCTGTTACACACTACACTTGTTGACTTGTTCATTGCATGTAAGGGAGGTTATAAGGTTATGATAACCTCCCTCAAATTCAATGAACAAGTCAACAAGTTGTGTGAAACATTAAAAGTGTGTAACAGAAATATTAAGTTGAAATAAACTGTCCACCCGAACTTGATACCTTTGCTCTGACGATGGACGAAAATCCAAAACCGAAGTATGACGCTATGACGAATAAAATACGTTATCATTTTGTTATATTTACAGTTCATGATAACCAACGAGTGTCATTCAACTTAATGGTTACGAATATGGACCTATAACTGGGAAATGCCCAGTTTGAATCCCGCGTATAACTGCTAAATTAATATTAGCTTAAAAAAACGTTTATAGTAATTTATGTGCTTTTATTATAACATTGAGGACAACTAAACATCTAGAATTATAAGTTTGAAGAAGTTTAAAACTGTGTAAATTGCAGCAATGTTTGTATTTCACACCAGATTCTTTAAAATTTTATACTCAATAATCTGGCCAAATTTTACAGCTTAACACAATTACAGCCCTCAAACCGTAATATGACTTCTAATGCTAGAAATAAGAAAACGACGTTTACTTTATGCCTTAATTTCAAACGCCTGTTGAAATTCTAAACTAAGACTGCTGTTTAACTAAATATAGCTCGGATTTAGATTACCGGTACAAAGCTCTTAATATTGCACCATCTTCCGCCCAGTAAAACTATAATTATAAACTAAAATGCAATAAAGAGCAACTGAAGCGTTCAAACAATGCACATTAAGTTTCACAATGCAGTTATCGTAATTATTTCGAACTAACAAAATACCAAACAAAATTCTAACTGTAAATGGATCTGAAATATCCAACAATGCAGTTTTGGTAAATATTTTATATTACCATAAACAGGATGAAACAGGCAAGACATATGTGAAAACATGCAAAAGTAAAAAAGAAAAACAGGAAAGACCTGATGAAGGTAAATGTTAAGAAAATGGAGCTAAGAAACGTGTCGGCTCTCCAGTTAGATTGTACTCTGGAACTGGATCATGCCGTAAGTTCGATTACTTTGGTTTGCCCCCCCTTGGAAATTCCATTATCTTAGGATCCAGTGCTGTGTTATTGTCGCAGGCTCTAAGTAGATACTTGTGTACTCTGTTGATAGTGTATAAGGTGGTTATTGAATTTACACCTAAGCATTTGGGATTATTTGTTCCCTGTGGGTATTTAAAGTCTGAAGGTAATTTGATCAGATGGGTCCACAAGATGATAAAATGAGGGCTAGAGAGAAGGTATTAGAAGGTGATTTATTGTTTATGATAAGATATTCTGTCCTATCCTATCATTTATCTCAGTATAAAGTAAAGATAGGGATTCTGGTTGCAGTGTTGTTATCAATGTTCGAAAGTAGGAAATTTCACTGAATTAAAGAAATTTTAGTGAACAACAATATATCGTGAAACACCCATACCACGTTCTCACTACAATTTGCTCAGATTTAATTGATACACTTCTTTTTTTATTGAAATTAATACTAAATATTTAGTTATCTTTACCTTTTACAGATGGTACTTTGAGCCGGACGTCGTACTTCCACTCCAGATTCCTCAAAATATTAATTTTTCCTGGTAGAAGTTTGCTTTAAATAAAAGTTGTGGAACCTAATATAGGTATGCTACGAGACAGTAAGTTTAAAGACAATTTTTTTTCAAGAAAAATGGAAGAAACTGAAAGTCGTTCAGCATTTTGCCATTAATCACATACACATAGTAACATGACCTTATAACCTCCCCACATAATTATATACAACCAACAAGAGTGAGTTACCAACCAACAAGTAACAGAAACATTACGTTGAAGTGAACTCTCTACACAAACTTGGTTAATTTGCTCTGACGATGGATGAAAATCCGAAACCGGTCAGGAAGAACATAAATATACACGCTACGACGGATAAAATACCAGATGTTATCCAGCACTGCGGATCCATCCACATATTCATCTATCAATTTAATTTGAAACATTTACCTGAAAACATTGATTTTAAGAGGGGGGTACAGGAGATCTATCAGTTAGTTTAATTTATATTTGCACAATTTTTGTTGGTTTTGACAATCGCTCCACATAAAGCCGCTCAGATATACAAGTAAAATCCTCTCCAGCATGTTTATGGCCAGCTCAACTAAATGTTGTAACTTTAAGAATATTTCTTGATTAAATTGTATTAATTAGAGTTAGAGAAAGTCGTGTGAGTGTTTCACACCAGAATTTTTTTGAGTAAAAAAAAGTCCTAGGGTAAGGTAGGACTGCCCTTCTTTGGACACGCCCATCATTTCTTATCTTTGTATAACGAATAGATAAAGTGATTGGCGAAAGATAGTACCGTGTTTTTGTTTTTGGATTGAATGCTTGTATCTCCCTACCCTTCCGACCTTGACAGTGACACAATTCATAATTAAACCAGCTGATTATTGACCAGCCATGACTTCCGAGGCGAAAATTGATTTACTTTTAAATCACTTTTCTGATCTAAAAAATGATATTGAAGCTATTAAAAAGCAACAAGCTGAGCTGGTTGCTTCTGTAGAGAAATGTAATAACATTCTTGCTGCAATAAATAATTTAAATCAAGAAATTGAAGTACTAAAAACTGAGAACATCGATTTAAAAACAGAAATTTCAAATATCAAGAGTTATATAGATAATGAAGAGCAGAGAAAATTGAAGAAAGTATTTATTATTATCGGAATTCCTTATGTTAATGAGGATTTAACAAAAAATGTAAAGAATTTATTTCAATTTATGGAATTAGAATACAGTGAGTCGTTGGTTTCTGACATTTTTAGGAAGAAAGATAGAAGTCATTAACCTTCTTCACTAATATATCTCAAATTTAGTCATGTAAATTTTAAAAATATCTTTTTAGAAAATTATAAGGCAAAAAAAAATTTCTTAATTTGGAACTACGTAAAATTGAGGGAGAGTCTGATGGTAATAAGAAAATTTATATTAATGAAACGATGTCATTTAAGAACCGTCGCCTTTTTAAAGAAGCTAAGGAAATTCAAAAAAAGAATTTAATTAAATATATTTGGTTCAAGGGAAGTCAGCTTTTTTGTAGGCAGACTTATGGCGCTCCTACAGTGAAAGTAAATTGTTCTTCCGATTTTGATGTTGTCACTGGCCTTCAGCTGAACCTTTATGAAACGGATTATGACGAATTCAATATTTCACCCCGTCAAACAACTAAGGTGTTCAAGAAAAGGAAGGTGACAAAATTACGCCCGAGGGAATAGCAATTATGTGGAAATAAAAGTTTAGTGATGGGCAGCCAGATGGAAAATATTATCAACACAGACAATGAGCAGTCATTCTTACCCACTGAAGAGAGCAAAAGTGACGTTTCTATGCCTTCCAGCCTTCAGCATTACGGGTATGAAAAAAAATTATGTTTGTGCGTATGGAATATTCATGGCATTAGTCCATTGTTTAATTTAGATGCCAAGGAAATTAATTTTTCACTGTCAGTTAATGTTATTTGTTTAATTGAAACATGGATTTGTAACGACAATGTTAAATTGCCAAATTTTCTCTCAAATTACACGGTTTTTAATTGTAAAGCTATTAAAGAATTTGTGAAAGGTGGGGGTAGCGGAGGTATATTAATTTTAATTAAATCTGATCTTGCCGAAAGAGTTAAAATAGTGAATAATTCTCATTTCTGGTTAACTGTGCTTTTCGAGTTTCTAATGAACCATTACTATTGTGTCTTAATTATTGGCGTCCAAATCTTCAAGATGATGTTATTATTAAAACCTGTAAAATACCAAGAGGAGATGAAAAACTTTCGCAATATAAACAATCCAAAAGAATTCTAGGGAGTTGTCGGAAAATTTCGGGGTCCTTCGATAAAAGAAAGCCTCATCTCTTTAACTCAATGGCATGAGTTCTTCCAAAATAACTTCCCGACTGAAATTAGGCTCGACTTAACTTTTTTTGGTACATACTATCCTGGCCAGGATGATATGATAACTTCGAATGAATTTCAGAAAAGTATAAGTAGGAGTCCATCGGGAAAAGCCCGCGGCCTAGACTTGATCCCTTATGAGGCACTTAAGTCTTTGACCCCTGCTTGGGAGCATTACCTGCTCAATTTATTTAATGAAATTTGGACCAACGAAATTATACCATCTACTTGGACCCGCGTAAAAATGAAAATGATATATAAAAAAGACGATCTTAGTGATCCATTAAATTATCGAGGAATAGCGCTTATTAATAACATAGTGAAATTATTCACTCAAATAATATGTGACAGGCTAATGTGTTGGGTAGAAGAGAGATTGTAAACTCCGGAGGAGCAGAATGGGTTTAGAGTGGTTCGGGGCTGGGTTGATGCAATATTCGTTTTGTCCAGTATATTAAATATAAACCTAAAGGAGAAAAAAACGGCAAATTTTTGTTATTTTTGTCGATTTTAAGCGTCCTTTTGACACGGTTCTACACTCAAAACTATGGCACAAGTTATATGACCTAGGTATAAGTCCAAAAATGATACGAGTCTTGAAAGATTTATATAACAAAGCAACACTGGTGTTTGACGATTATACAAATGATTTGGGATTAATAGATATAAACAAAGGGGTATTACAAGGGGGAAAAAATCAGCCCTTTATTATTCAATCTATATATTGCGGATATTGTAGGGTACTTCACTGAACAGGGTGCCAGAGGTGTCAGTATTAACAGCAATATAGAATTGCTAATGCTTTTATAGCTGATGACTTGCCTATTTTTGATTATTCCCGTAGCGATGTTAATTTTAAACTTAAAATACTTGAATCATATTTGATACTAATTCTCTTGAAATTAACACAACAAAAACATTTGTCATGCCATGCCATAAAGGAAGACCCTCGAAAAATGTTTTTCAGGCGTTTAGTTATACGGAGGAGAAAATTGTTACGGTACATTCTTTCTCATATCTTGGAGTCCCATTTACCTGTTCTGCCAAGTTTCTCTCCGCAGCTAATAACTGCAAGTCTAAAAGCTCAGCAGCTATCTCCTCAATAATGTCTCTACTGTCCAGATCGAAGTCAGCTGCTTGGGAAACTAAAATGTATATATTTAACTCTCTTATAACTAGTATAGTATTACATTCTTCGGAAATCTGGGGACTGTGCTGTGCGGACATCACGGAGGGTACAGCTTAAATTCCTGAAGATCTTTTAGGTTTGCCTCAAAATATACCAGATTATTATGTCAGATTGGAGACAGGTTCTCTACATCTAATATCTAGAATTTTCAAGCGGGCTGTCAATCTATGGATTAAAATTCTCTCCGTGACTGCTGAAAGATTGCCTCGTATCTGTTATGATTCTTTAGTAAAGAATATTAATAATAAGAATATCCCGTTCAATTGGGTATCTAGATTAAGAGATTTGTTATTTGTAATTGGGGGACAGGATGTTTGGGACCTCATGGATGGAGAATTGGTCTTACTTAAAAATGGTGACATCCTGAAGAAAATTAATAACCATTTATTGAGCAAAGATATCCAACTAATTTCATTTCTTTATATAATTTTTATTGTTATTATTATTTGAGATATATAATGTATATTGTAAATGTATATTGAAAGGGCAACTCATTGCTACAAATGTTAAACATATAAGCAATAAATAAATAATAATTAAAAGGAACAAAATGGTTTTCAACTTTAGCAGCTGGGCTTCTTTGAACGACTCAAGTGAAATTTCTACCAAACAAAAGTTTGGGAGGCAATGTTTTAAATATTGGCCTCCTTATTGGGTCAGTGTTATAGCTGGCCTTCGTATTGGGTCAGTGTTATAGTTGGCCTCCATATTGGGTCAGTGTTATAGTTGGCCGAACAAATTCTGGCACGTGGGAAAAACGAACATTTTGTACTTCGCTCAAATGAAATCCTTTAAACTCTCCGCCCTCGCTGTTTTATTGATCAACTTGCCCCAACCTATTCTCAAGCTTAACTTGAACTTACTGGCTTCTTTATTAGCGTGTATGTAAGTTTACTCTAGCATTAAATACAATTATTGTTTATTCAAAATATTTTTTTTTTACTTTCTCTCACTCCTAATCAGAGGAATTGTTGCGTTCCTGTCAAATTTTCGAAATTATCACATTTAATATTTAATATTTAATAGTTCAGATTATGTCAATCAGTTTTTTCTGTTTATTTATAGTTTGTAGAATTTGACAGTTTTGTTTTTTTCTACGAACCTTAATTTGTCTTTTTCTAACCTAACTCCAATGTAATTATTTTTTCTTAAATAAAGCAGTATATTAAAAAACAAAAATAAAAATAAAACATTGGACCAATGTTCAGCTTCTAATGCACACAACTTGGTTCATCACACCAAACACTCTTCGCTGGATATCGCTTATTTAATTTAAGGCGCGTCACAGGACAGTGTTCACTCGTTACAGACAACACTATCCATCACCGGACTGTGAGATGTAGAGGGTTCTAGGAAGAAAAAATCTAAGGGTAGCATAGCTGGACTCGAACCAGGCTCCTCCGCGTGGGAGTCCAGTACGCTGACCACTTAGCTATTCCCTTCCATATCGCTTATTATTATTATTTTACTTGCTCTTACTTCCTGGTAAGAGAAAGAATTGCGATCATGTTTAGAAATTGGATTTTCACCAGAATACATGTTCTAAAGTCAGCCCAGTTCGAAAGAGGGGTATTTAGTAATCGGCGAGATGTGTGTGTGTGTGTGTGTGTGTGAGGGAGAGAGGAAGTGATAGTATAACTGAAAAATGAAAAATCCCAGAAAACTCAGAATTGAGATTCCGTCTGAGATCCAACAGATTCCGTCTGAGATCAATCAAAATCACTTAGTCGGAAGTTCCAGTTTATTGAATTCAATTTCATTTTTTTGCGATTTCCTCAAAAAAGGCTTTACGGGTATGTTTTATACTTATTATGGTGTAGCATTTTATTTGAAAAATATTTTTGGGGGGAAAATGCTCCTAGAGGGGTTTAAGGGAAGGGGCGAGTCACCAGCAAAACTGCGTTTCCTAACATACGTAGACTAAAGGTAGATAATAAAATAGTTATTCTGTATTGAACACACTTTATTTGCTTCTTCAAGAGGATGAAAGAAGATTTCGTCATGGTAATTCGTAGACAATAATAGCTGTGTTGTTTGAAATACCTACATTATATTTTTAGGTTTTTCTGTGTTACTTCGATGGTGATTCAGAAACAAAACATTCTACGCAACAGAGGCCAACGGAGGCGGATAACGGCATTATTCGCTGTTATTCAGATGGCTCTAGGAGGAGGGGACTGGCCTGTCAGGGGCGGGAGCATGGTTGCAGGAATTGGATAGAGGGAGTTTGTGGCCTTTGGTGGTTTGGCCACTGGCTTCCAGTCCGAGGTGGTGGGCATTATTGAATGCTGCCACCTTGTGGGGGAGTAGCAGGGAGAGATCAAAGAGGTGCGGATTTTCTCTAATAGTCAGGCCGCACTGAGGGCTTTGAGCAAGCCATGGTGGAGCTCGCAATTAGTGGGAGAATGTAGGAGAAGGCTTAACGCTTTGGCTCGGAGGGGTAAAGTGCCTCTCTATCGGATACCCGGACATGCGAAAATAGAGGGCAATGAGAGGGTGGATCACTTGGCTAGGGAGGGATCATCATTACCATTTTGTGGTCCTGAACCAGCCCTTGCCGTCACAAAGAAGTTTAGCGACAAACAGATTAGACTTTGGGAGACGAGAGTCTTGGAGAAATGCTGGGGTACACGCAGGGTGCCTCCAAGCTAAAAGATTTATAAAAGGAATTAAGCAGGGAGTTTCGGCTTACCTCCTGTCCCTCAGCAGGACAGGCCTGAGGACCTTGGTGGGGGTAGTGACTGGACACACCTGGGTGTCTAGTCACTTGTTTAACATAGGGAGGACGTCTAGTCCCACTTGTCAGAATTGCGATGACGAGTCAGAGAAACGGTGTATCACTATCTATGTCAGTGGCCCCGTTTCGCTGGTACTAGGTTTAGCGTACTTGGAAGGGCGACACTCTCGCAGGATTGCTTGGGCGAGTTGGAGTTAAAGGATATCCTGGTATATTGAGACTGACCAGTAGGTTACTGGGGGAGACTATTTAAGGGGACGATATGGGGGGGCATCGGGGGGATAAAAGCCATATAGGCTTAGGTCCCACACCATAATATAATAATCTACGGAACACTTTGCTTTCTTCTATGGACCCATTGCCCCGCGCCGGCTATCCTCCATTTTAAACGATTTCCATCTGAGGTCCCCTTCAAATATTTTAGGACCCCCAGAGAGCCTTATACCCTCGGTTGGAATCGCTGCTCTAAAGTATCATTTCATTTTATTTTTACATATGTACATTGTACATATGACACTACGTTGTCAGTGAGAGTTAAACATGTTGCTAAAATTAGAGGCTTGAAGAAAATTTTTGCGATTTTTCTTTTAAGGATATTTTTGCATTTTATATTTTTATTTCAATAAATTTTTTAACTCCCCCCAACCTGTTTTCCTTTTTATTTGTATCGTCTAAATTTCGTAAAGTTAATCTTTAGTAACATTGTTCAGCTGTTTGTCTCAATTAATTGAAATATTTCATTAAATTTTATACAAAAGTCTATATGCAGAGGTATTTTTTAGTCGAAAGAATTTAAGCGATTGTACACTGTTCAGTACAATGTTACAAACTATGTAAAGAATTTAACGATTACAAGAAGTCACTAAAATAAAGTATTTTTAGCTATATCACTTTTACATCCTCGACGGCACTGTATGCTGCGGCCATGTATTGTAATTGTAACACTAATTACAATGTTATTATAATATCAGTATCTACTTGTTTAATAGAACTTTCACACATGTATATGGCAGGCGTGCTTCCTTATGGGCTTGCAATGTAATGATGATTTAAGCGGCGGCTAGGGGGTGTGGATTAACGACTTCGCTAAACTTCAATCTGTGATCATGATTAGCGCGTGATGATGGTTAGTTACTGGGTGGCGGGGCGGGAGACAGAGAGTGATTGGCGGTGTTTGCTGCAACTGTAATACGGTTGGCCTGATGATGAGACCTGCTCTCACATGATGTTGTTCTAAACGTGTTTACTCAACGTTACATGTACTAACCACGGCTCTGTTTAAACTACAGCACTGTGCGTAATATATGTGTGTAATGTACTGCGCACACAAGCCTGCACACAACCACATGTTTCTCATTTTCCATCAGTAATATCACAATTTACAAGATAGTTTACATAATATTTCGCACAATTACTTCGCAAAATGAGATACTAATCTGTTTTTATTACGGTTTAGGTTGCAGAAAGGTAAACGGATTTAATTATACTGTATATAATTTCCCTAAATTTAGACAAAATTAACTAAAATAAAATTAAATATAAATTAACACCGCACTAGCGAGTTCTTTAAACATAGAAAAACTAACTACTCATTTAAAGGCTCCTTATTTTTGTTTAAAACTTTTTCCGAGGAAATATATTTTAGGGCGTGTTGCGGGGATGTCACGCTAGTCCTCTATTATCATTTCATTATATGTAGGTTCTGTAGATTGCAGCTGGGCACTGGCCTTCAGACCATTCAATATATAGTACAAAATCTGCTGTGAAACACTCACACAACATTCGCTTACAATTCAGATTGCCCCAGATTTTTCAAATTTGGAATTTTTACTCAACTCGAGTTTTGTAGGGCCTAATAAGTTTTGCCTGAATTGGCTTTCAGCAAAATCTTGGGGCAGTGTTTTGAAACATTTTTCCGGAAAAAGGTTTCAAATGAAAGTGATAGATTAAATTCTTTGCAGTTGACATTTCAAGTTTGAATAAAATCGTTTTCGAGCAGTTTTCAAGAAAACTAAATAGAAAAGAAAGAAATTGAGACACCCCAATTAAATAAGAACTATGTTTGCTAGACTAGAGAAGTTAATACCACAAACACACACACACACACCTATTTCTAAAAATATCATTGTCAATCTCGCCGGACCTCAAAAATACGGTATTTCCGTCAAAACTCTATTTCGCAAAAATGTGAGAGGACCTCTTCTTACCAGATTAAGAAAATAAACAAAAATTATAATCAAAATAAATTGAATTACTACCCACCCACAGACTAATTGAATACAAATACTATATAAAGACAGTGAATTAAATTTGACAATGAATATTTGATGTGACACAAGTTTGTTGGGAATGTGCACTGCTGTTAAATATAAACATCTACCAAATCCAAAGTTAAATTTCCGTCCAAATGACGCAGTACGCTATCTGTTATTAAATATAGTTATATAGAAGGCAGTGACAATTTACCCGTCCGTTCATATATCAGTTACCTAAATTTGTTCATTAGCTCCAGCAGCAGTTAGAGTTGTAACCATTTATTCCAAACCGTTGCTCGTAAAGAGACGTTTTTTCTTATTCCCAGTCTCAAATTCTCATTGGTGAAGTTTAAACCTCCTTATCGTTTCTGAACGATGCTCAAATTATTTTTTTTAAGGGGACTATTTTTCACGAAAATATCTTGCGTTGATTAAGTTTTCCTTTTTACTTTCTCTTATTTTTTTACTATATCAGGGGAACTATTGTGATCGTGGCAAATTTTCGAAATTGACCTTTTTTACTATATCAGGGGAACTATTGTGATCGTGGCAAATTTTTGAAATTGAGTTTTTTACTATATCAGGGGAACTATTGTTATCGTGGCAAATTTTTGAAATTGAGTTTTTTACTATATCAGGGGAACTATTGTGATCGTGGCAAATTTTCGAAATTGAGTTTTTTACTATATAGGGAAAATTGTATCAGTGGCAAATTGAAATGAGTTTTTACTATCAGGGAACTATGTGATCGTGGAAATTTTCGAAATTGAGTTTTTTACTATATCAGGGGAACTATTGTGATCGTGGCAAATTTTCGAAATTGAGTTTTTTTACTATATCAGGGGAACTATTGTGATCGTGGCAAATTTTCGAAATTGAGTTTTTTACTATATCAGGGGAACTATTGTGATCGTAGCAAATTTTCGAAATTGAGTTTTTTTACTATATCAGGGGAACTATTGTTATCGTGGCAAATTTTTGAAATTGAGTTTTTTACTATATCAGGGGAACTATTGTGATCGTGGCAAATTTTCGAAATTGAGATTTTTTACTATATCAGAGGAACTATTTTGATCGTGGTAAATTTTCGAAATTGAGTTTTTTTACTATAACAGGGGAACTATTGTGATCGTGGCAAATTTTCGAATTTGAGTTTTTTACTATATCAGGGGAACTATTGCGATCGTGGCAAATTTTCGAAATTGAGTTTTTTTTTTACTATATCAGGGGAACTATTGTGATCGTGGCAAATTTTCGAATTTGAGTTTTTTACTATATCAGGGGAACTATTGTGATCGTGGCAAATTTTCGAAATTGAGTTTTTTTACTATATCAGGGGAGCTATTGTGATCGTGGCAAATTTTCGAAATTGAGTTTTTTTACTATATCAGGGGAACTATTGTGATCGTGGCAAATTTTCGAAATTGAGTTTTTTCAGCAAAGTATACGTTTTGAACTCCATCAGCTTTTAGCAAATGGTATATATATATATATATATTTATTTTAGTTTATATTTCCAGGCAAAAATAGAGAATAAATTGAAATATATCAATTTCGATCATTTAAGGATTACGAAACAAAATTAGCTATATTACTAAATAATATTGTGGATTGTGCGTTTTATTATGGGAAGCAGCAAATAGAAAAAAAAAAATGATACGCAGCATTGGTTTGACTGGTAATGTAAGAAATACCGCAATAGGTCTGTAGTTTCTTAAATATTTCTAAAAAACGAAATAACATATATACTAAACAAAGGCGAATTATGATTATAAGGCAATTTGCAAATTAAAACGTAAAGAATATTATCATTCAGTTAGAGAAAAATTTAAAAAATTAAACAACGTTAAAGATTTATGAAATCTAATAAAGCATTTAAATGCAAAAAATTTAATAAACAGTCTAACATAAATGAACAATTCAAGAATTATGTTAATTTATTGCTGAACCCTAAGTTATCTGCGCCATTAATACACTTGCTGAGCTCGGTTATCGGACATCGAACTGGATAAAAGTATCACTTTAGGGGAGCTTGAATTCGTGATAAGTAGGTCAACGTGTTGGACTTGACTCTGTGCCTTATGATTTTTTTAAAAATTCGCCGAATTGTGTTTTGGGACAACTATTAATTATTATTAACTATTTTGTCGATATCGGTATGGTACCTAAGAGTTTCTCTGAGTCTGTTTTATACCCCCTCTATAAGAAAGGAGATGCTCAAACGGTGGAAAATTTTAGAGGAATATCCTTTATTAATGTGGTATCTAAATTATTCGCGGGGATTTTATTGAACCATCTATTGAATTGGGACAAACGTTAACAACATTCTTAATGAGTATCAGGCTGATTCCGCCCCGGTTATTCAACAGCTGATCACATCTTTACATTATTTAGTATTGTTAAAGTTATTCTGTCGAAAAAGCGTCAAAAACTGTATGCCTTTTTTATAGACTTTAAAGCAGCATTCGATTGCATTGTTAGGAAGGCATTATTTGTTGTTGTGGTTGGTTCCGCAGAGCTGGAAAGCATCAGAGACATTTTCTGTGATAACCTGCTTCTGTTTGTGTTCATGGACAGGTTTCGGGCGTTCGCCCATCTGCAGGATGCGTTGGTCACACAGCGTGATAACACAGACTTGCACAGAGCAAATTCAATTTACACACTCACACTGAGTGTGAATGAGAGTGAAAATATCTCTGATGAAGGCATTATTCTTTAAATTATTTAGCCTGGCTTATCTCGCACATTCTTTACAGTGTTATAAAACAGTTTTTATAAAATATAATACAAGAGTTACCGTGTTCCATAAAGAGGGATTGACGGATTTCTTTGATACTTCTGTTGGTTTAAGGCAGGGTTCTTTGCTAGGCCTTCTTTTATTCGCATTATTCCTAAACGACTTACGTGATAATATTGGAGAAGGAATAGAGATCGGAGCTTTCAATATAAGAGGTCTCTATTATGCGGATGACTTGGTCATTTTGGCACCTTCCCCAATAAAGCTGCAGTGAATGATTAACAATTTGGAAAAGTATTGCCAGGCTGGGATTTGAGCATAAATCTTGCCAAATCAAAAATTATAGTTTGGATGTAGACCTTCTAAGTATGAGAGGTGGAGGCTAGGAGGTCAACGTGTTGAAGTGGTGAAGGAGTACAAATATCTGGGGGGTGAAGGAGTACCCCCGGACTATCTCTGGCCCGCCACTTTTCGGAAAGGGTGAGTCAGGCGAAGTTTGGTTTGAATGCTGCTTGGCGCGGTTTTATATGAAAAAAGATATTCCTTATTCAACCAAATGATAGTGTATAAATCGGTGACCCGGTCGATAATTAGTTATGACAGCCAATCTTGGGGTTTCGAGTCATACCCCAGCTTGGGGTTTCTAGCCAGCTAGAAAAATTGAAAAGGCTGTTTATTAAAAAAGTATATTCATTGCCGAAATATGATTTCTACTATTTTCTGACTTACGAAACGGGTTCAATCTATTCCCATACGTTAAAAGTCCATTTTGCTTATGTAACAAAGGTTTTGGAAATGGCTGCTTGTTGTTTGCCTTACATTTTGGCCAGAGAAGTTATTTCTAAAATAGTTTATTGGTACAGAAGGTGGTTGGAGCTGGGGCAAAGTTATGGCATCCAAATAGATGTTTCTAATGTTACTGAGCTACGGAAAGAATTAAGAACCGTTAGACAGTTTGTAGAAGAGTCAGAGCAACAATTTATTTTTAAAAGATGTTTAGAGTCTAGATTTAGTTTATATTCAGAACTCTGCGCTCTCAGTATGTACACTCCATATAAAAAAATGAGTTTGACCGACAAGCGATGAGGTTAATACATCGCGAATTTAATACGCGATGAATATAAATTTGAATTCCAAACCATGGAATCAGGAGGGGGCTCACATATGTTCCCTGTGTAGTTTTGAACAAAAAGAGGATACTTTGCACTTTATTGGTATATGTCAGGGATTGAGGGAACTAAGGGTACGCTGGCTGGCAAGGGATCATGTAGCAAGGAAGAAGTGCTTGACTTAATGAGGGGAATAAACTGGTCCCAGTTAGTAAACTTTGTGCAACATGCCCAAGCTTATCGAAAACAATTATTACTATAATGATTTATTTTTTATTATTATTATTTTTTTTTATTATAATTTAGTTAATATGGTAACTTGTAATTGGTTGTTTTGGTTATGAATCATTACAATTATTTTTTATGTATTTTTATTGTATTCTTCATAAACTATTTGATAACACAGACCTCGACAGATGGATAATTCCATGTCTATGAGTTGTATTTATTTTTTTACAGAAGTATTATGTAATTTATTTTCATTTAATAAACACATTTCTATAGTCTATCTATATTTATTTATTGGGGTATATATATATATATATATAAATATATATATATATATACCCCAATATATATATATATGTGTGTGTATGGTGTGTGTGTGTGTGTACAAAATATCGAAAAACGAAAAATCGCAGGAAACACAAATTTGATATTCCACTTGTTGATCATCAGCGGCGGATCCAAAACGAAGCACAGACTTTCCTTTACTTGTCTCTATACCTGTCTCTATACCTGTCTCTATACCTGCCTCTATACCTGTGTCTATACCTGTCTCTATACCTGCCTCTATACCTGTCTCTATACCACATAACTTATCACTTTTATTGCGCAAACATTTTTACGGAAAAATTGATTTCCGGGATTGTGGGCAGCTGAAAAGTTCAGCTTCCCTCTGGAACTCACATTTCAGTTAATAAACGGTACTGCATATTGCACTGCAGTGTATAAACTGATTTTACTCTGTGCAAGTCTGTGTTACTACACACTATTTACCAGGACATCCTGTTCGATGCTGGCAAATTAATCTCATGTGAAACATTCACACGAAACCTGTCGATCATCATCACAAATTAAAGCTGGCTATCAGGGAAATATATCTGTTGCTTCCCCAGCTCTGCGGCCCCTACCACAACAATTAATATTTCTAATTACCAGATGTTGTTCAATATTTTTTTCTAAATGCTTATTGCCTTCAATGTCGTGGTAGTGGGGGAACCTAAGCTATTATAAATGGCGTTTTTGAGGAAAGATCGTCGCTCCAGAACCGGATCCCCTTAGAAATCTCTTCCACAGAAAAAGACTATGAAATAAAAAGTGGTAGTTATATAGTTTGCTAGTAAGTACCAAGTTTAAAGAAACCCCCTTCTTTATCGAGAAAATCGCCCAAACTAAAAAAGAAAAATGAACTCCGTTTGATTTTTCTTCAAAATCGTATTTCTGAATTCATTTAATTTTTTTCCTGAACAGTTATAAAATAAACTTTCCCAGAAAAATGGTTTAATTGAGAATAATACACCTAGTTAGATCTAGTGCGTATACATAGAATAAAGAAAATCGTCAAAACTTGAAAAAAAAAAAATTCAATAAAATGGTACTTCCGGTTAAGTTTTTCGATCGAAATGTTTCTGCATGATAAGCATTACCTGATCTTATCCAAAAAAGGAATATTAAGTTGTGAACTTCCTGCTTTCACGTTCACATTCACACATACATAAAACACAGACCACTTTCTCAAACTTAGTAGTAATTCAGGCAACATCAAACAGGTATTTCCGGTGGAAAATTACAGGATATAATCAACAACTGACAGAATCACATAACTAAGTAACCACAAAATTAAGCTCAAAAGCAAAAAAGCCATTTTTTTTCACCGTAAAAAAAAATGCTTTATAAATTCAGTATAGAGCTGCAATACTTAATTGTAGACTTAATACAAGTGTAAACTTGATAATTACTTAGTTTAATTACTTAACGACTCACCATAATACTTTAAAAAAGAAAAACCTGATTCCACAGTGTTTAAGTAATTTTTTGTGGGAACTTTTTTTTAATATTTCAAATGAAAATTTTACTTTATGTGTTTGTTGTTTTATTGAAGTTAAGTTTTCATTAATTTTTTTTTGACAAGCATATTGACCAGCAAGTACAAAGACGTAAATTAAAGCAGAAGAAGCACAATTCCTATGCAGAAGGTAATAAGTTCCGCTCGAAGCATTCAAAGCCGCAAATTAATCTCATGTGAAACACTCACACGACTTTCCCTTATTACATTATCACAAAGTAATTGGCAACGTTCCCTCAAACATAGAATTTTTACTAAAAGCCTGTTAATTTACAATTTCAGGTCACACATAAAAGCAGGTGTTGGGTATTAGGCTACTATATTGCATAAAATCTGTCTGGGAATCAGTACAACTTGTAACAATTCCAATTTAACCCTTCCTTATAGATTACCTAGGAACTTTTTCTCCTAAATTTGAACTAAAAATTCAATTTCAGTTAAAATAACAGTCCTATGAGTGCTTACACTTACAATTAAAGCGAAGGAGATTTATAATAGAGAATGTTATCTACTCACAAGGGAATCCTTGCAGAAATGTTATTTTAATGTTTAACTAGTATTTATATGGAGTTATCTGACATTTACTTCATTGTTATTATTGGTAAAACAAACAGCTGTTACCGATTTCGCACGGCAAAGTCGAACATTGAAAAATGATTGTTGTAAACAGGAAAAAGAAAATGTGTTTATCAATTAAAATCTGTAATTTATTTTCATTCTTTATGTACATGTACTTGTTATCGCCATAGGTTATTTCACATAGAATAGGATTATCGTAACAATAAGTTAAAATTGTGATAGACAAGCTGATGGACGGATAATTACGAAATCATTGACTAAATAATTGATTCAGTTGTGGTGAGAGACTGCTAATTATGAATTTTCAATTTCTGTCACTATGTCTATATAGTACTAGAGTTAGCTCCTATAAGTTTGTTACCTACATACTTTATAACAGCTGCTAAAACTTAAACTAAAACACCTCCTTTTATAATTGAGGAGTCATTCACTCCTCTTCAAACCCCTCAAGCCTTTTACTCCCCAAACACCCCGTCGGTTTTGCATGTCGCTTTCCGCGTGTCGGTTTACACCGGAAATAAGCCGCCCGGCAATAAACATTTTCAATGTTCAAAAAAAAAAAAAAAATTGCAATAAAATTTGAACGGTTTGGTCAATGGATTTTTAGTGAAACCTTTGTGTCGGACTCATGTTGGCACCCAAATATTGGGCTGTAATTACTTTCTCTTACTCCTAGTAAGAGGAAGTATTGTAATCGTGTCAAATTTTCGATATCGAGTTTTCACCGGAAATATCCGTTTTGAGGCCCCCTGAGTCCAAAAAAGTGGTTTTTAGCGAATGGTCTGTGTGTGTGTGTCTGTGTGTGTGTCTGCGTGTGTGTCTGTGTGTGTGTGTAGTGTGGGTTGTGTGTGTGCGGTCTGTGTGTGTGTATGTAGGTAACAGCATAGCTCAAAAAACGAAAAATCGTAGACAAGTTCAAACTGATATTACGTTTAGGTATCCCCACATGGGATCTGACGGGGTTAGGTGTCACTATTCTCACCGGAAGTACCCCTTACTATTTGATTCTCTTTACGTTTTTGCAATTTTCTCAAAAATAGCTCCGAAGATTTTCTTTAACTTCCTATATCAACTACACATACAAAGAGCTACAACTTTTATTTGAAACATTTCTCCAGGAAAATTCATTTAAGGGGACTTCTGGTGGAGGGGTGGGGTTATTTTTCTCTAAAGTGCTATCACAGTTGATTATACAATTGTATCATCCAAACAAAATTAATTAGAAATAAATACATGGCCAAAATTCCGAGTTTCAAGAAAATTAGTAAACCGGAAGAGCCCTTTTACTGAACAATTTTTTCAGTTTTCGACGAATCTTATTAAATTTGGTACACAAACTATAAAAGCTGTCAATTATAATTTGGAGAACTGGAGTAAGAGAAAGTTGTGTGAGTGTTTCACACCAGATTTTTTTTCATACATTTTGTGCAGAAACACGCTCAAAATTGCACAGAAAGAACAAACATAAAGATTTTTCGCTAAAAACATTAAAACAAGGGTAATTATGAGTAAGCGTGCCCCCAACATGGCGGATACCGAACT
Source organism: Triatoma infestans (assembly GCA_011037195.1). Lineage (NCBI taxonomy): Eukaryota > Metazoa > Arthropoda > Insecta > Hemiptera > Reduviidae > Triatoma > Triatoma infestans. Next base: position 35,160 of record JAAEAF010007078.1, read on the forward strand.
ATCACAGTAAGAATGTAATCCATTATATTAAGAGTATCGAATTAGCCTTGCTTCTTCTCATTACTCTATTTTCAAATAATAAATTCATTTTTTCTTTTCGCTTAAATACAGTTTCCACACCATCTTGCGGTTTGTTGCTCGCTTTTTTATTTGGTGAGCGATCTCCAGGATAAATGAGCTTCTATTTTTAAGAATTACAATTATTCAACAATTACACTTAATGGAATTTAGTCTTAAATGAATAATATTTAATACATTAAAAATTTCCATATATTTTTGTTTTTTAATTTATTAATTCATTTTTTCTAGTTCTACTATAACACCTTCACTGAAACCTGGCTGTTATTAGTACAAGATCAATGAAACATCATCGAATTTAAAGTTTTTGATCTTTTCCTCCATAAATATCAGCAGCAGGGAATATAGCAGCAGGGAATATAGCAGCATAGAATATAGCAGCAGGGAATATAGCAGCATAGAATATAACAGCAAAAAACAATAATTTTTTTTTCTTTCAAAAATTCGAAAACTGTAAATCAGAGAACACATATAATACAAAAAATTAATTGGATATGTAATGTTGTTGGTGTGTTGAGTTGTAGTGTAGTGGTAGCTTGTAGTGGCTTGAGCGGTTTTGTAAAGGGCTTGTGAGTATATATGTTTAAGAAAGAGAAGTATCAGAAATAAGAAAGTAGTCACCACGGCTAACAATAAATATATTCTATTAAAATAATAACTAAAAGTTATTTGAACGCATGTATAAACTTATTAATATATTGTGGAACAGGCACTGATGCTAAGAGAGCGAAAAACAAGTGTTCTGCTTGAATGTCTACAACAGACTGTCTTGAAAGAATGCCTTTTCTTCATAGTTCAAATCCTGCCCTGTGAGAAGGGCTAGACAATGCTAACCAAGTTCATGAACTGTAAAAGACAAAGGTGGTCTTCTACCTGAATGGCCTTCGCTCTTGCAAGCGAATGTTACATTTTTCTTGATATTACAAATAAAATATTTTTCTATATTTCTGGCATCCATCACGGGTACAAAGAGGTGACAGGTACATCAAAGAGTCAATGTCATACAGAAGGTTTCTTGTAGAAAATTTTAATTTCTAAATACATTATTACATATTATGACCAGTCTCCCTTCTATTGTTATTGTTCATTTATTTAGTTATTGAATTTATATAATAAAAATAAAATAAAAAATGCCCAGACCTCTATCTCATTATTTACAGATTTTTGCTTTTTATTGGGTGTGTTATTAAATAAGTAAATAAAAACAAAAAAAAAAAAATAATAAATTAAAGAAAATCAATATTACATATGTAAAATAATTATGTTAATAGAATATTGTCCTGAATTTTGAGACATACACTCCTGACAGGTGATTAACCATCATGTCAGCAATCATGCTGTTTATGTTTATTGTATCATGTAATTTTGAGTTTATTTGCAAATAAAGTATGTTTTCTATCTATCTATCTATCATATAATACAAAAAATAAACCGATATGTAATTAATTGGAAAACTAAACGTAACATGTGACTGTAGGAAGAGTGGGAGTAAACAAGTGACCGTAGTTCGGCATCCGCCATGTTGAGGGCACGCTTACTCACAATTACCAAAATAACTATTTCCGTGGAAATGTCAATTTTGAAAGTTTGTTGTGAAACACTCACGCAACTTTCTCTTCTTCATCAATTGTTTTAAATGATGAATTTTCCACAAAAGCTGGATTATTTTTGGTAAATGTTTTGTTGCGTTCAATGGGAGGGCAACCTTCACTTTAAGCGCAGCGTAATGTCACCACTTCTCCCTTTGAAATCAAATTACTCGGCATAACAAAAATGGTAGGTCATTATATTGTTACGGTATCCTATGAAGAGTGATTAACCTGTAGAGAAATGGCTCAATACCTAGGCGATAAGGAGACCTAACTTAAAGAAAAACGCATCTTTATGAATACTTGTAACAATGTTTAATGAGATATGTAAAAGTTTACAAAAATTAATCATATAAATGAAAATATCTTTCCTTATTAAAAGAGGTGGCACTAAAACTGATTAAGTGACACAAATAATCTTTCTACAGCAAATGTTATCCAGGACTGAGGACTGCGAAAATTATACAATGAGAAAAAATAGTCTCTTCCCTTATCCCCCCCCCCCCACTGGTAACGAAATAGTGAAAATTATTTTCTGTCTTTCTTCATCTAGACCCACAGACACAGACCTCACTATGTCTAGTTGGTGTATCAAATTCCAAGAAACACGCTGGTGTCACTATTGAGGAAATCACGGAAAAGTGAAAAACAAAATATCTCTGGAAATTGGCACATCCAGTCCACCGAGATTCCTTCATACTGCAGCTATGCCAGTATATTTAATTCTCTTTAAACATTATACAGACGGCTTTGGTAGGTGGTCTGCTCGTTACACAAGCACTTTGGCGGCAAGTCCTCCTGTTTACTTTTTTTCAACTGTGTATATCATATGTATATACAAAAGGTACGTCAAGGACGTCTACTCTTTCCATGATGACAACATACAAAACTAAACATTTAAAGATTAACAGATTAACAACTTACAATAAGAGAACTTGACTATTGACCTATTTAATAAAACATTACTGAAACATACACTATAATGAAACATATACTGAGTCAGTTCACTCGGAAATGTTCAGCACTTCACTTGTGATCTGTGAACTCATTTAAATTGTAAAAACAGTTTCTTATCATCAAGAACGAATTCATTACTTTTTTAAATTTATTTAGCTCCAGTTGGCGTATCTCCTCGGAATGCTATTATAATTTTTTTACGGCATAGTGCCGGGAGTTTATTTGGATCTCTCCAGTCTCTTCAAAGATATGTCAACATTTTTATTATTTCTGGTGCCATATGGGTGAAACATCTCTCTGATTTGTTTGTTTTGTTACTTTTGGTTTCATTCCATACCTAAAAACAAAAACCGATGAAAAGGTCACCACACCAAGTTGCTGAAACAATGGCTTACATGTCTCGCGAGAGCGCTTTTCTTCATCACTCTAACAGCTTTTTTTTGGAGCTTGAAAATTACAGCAGCATCAGTTGAAGTGCCCCATAGCTCAAAGAAAATGGAAAATGTTAACTGCCGTTCTAAAATTAAATTTCCAAAAAATGTTTCAAAGTAAACTGATAGACTTGTATGGTAGTTTAAAGTGCAGCTCAGTTTTTAAAAACAATTTTTTTCTGATTCAGGAGACAATAAAACGTGTTTGCTATGAAAACTCATTTTCGAAAATGTGACACCTATTGTCGACCAGTTTTTCTTTTCGTTCTGACAGAAAACAACATACAAAAGAAACACAAGAACAATCTACTGACAACGGGGTCAGGAACTCAATCAATGGAATGTCCTAATTGTAGGAGGTTCCACATACACACTGCAGATTGTGCAGAAGTATAATAATTATATTTTCTGTAGCTAAGAAGATAAGTTGCATTTATTAAATTCTATTGAAGAGCATTCTATTGGTTGTGGTGAAATTCTTCGCCAGAGTGTGGTTTTCATAAAGTTGTAGTGACGTCAAGCTGAAATAACAGCACGGTTGAAAGGTATTCACTGGAATTTAACAGGAATGTTTCCCCATTAGCCAGAGAGAGGTAAACGGCAATTTACTATCATTAAGAAATTATAAAAACTTTTTTCGATATACAATATAAATGTATATACTTACATACAAAAAAAATCTGGTGTGAAACACTCACACGACTTTCTCTTACTCCTATTAATAAAATTATATATAAACTGACAATTTTTTTTCATTAAAATTGAAATTGCGCCAATTTCTCCTGACATGACTGTAACGGTAGTGAGGTGGATCTATCTCCCAAGAAGGTAGGGAGTGAGGAGGGGATGTATTTGATTGAAATTTGACGCCACAAAGTGCGCAAAGCTATCTAAAATAAAACCGTTTTCGAGAAAATGCCAAAAAATTCAAAAACCTATTCTGTAAAATCGCACTTTCAGTTGACCGATTTTTTTTTCAAAGTTGGAATGTTATTAATGCTTCTAATATATCTTAATATTATGAAGGTGGCAAAGCCATAAATTGTACTGAAGTGTACTTTAAAGTAAAGCATAACGCTACTGTTGGCGTAAGAACCCCACAAAAAATAAATTTTCCTGGGGAAATGTTTAAAATAAAAGTGGTATCGATGGAACCTTTTTCAAGAAAATCGCGAAAAAGTGAAAAACTTAATTAGTAAAGTCGCACTTCCGTGTGATGAATTTTGCCTGAAACCTTCATATCTAATGTGATGGTAGTACCTAAACGGCATATCAAGTTTGTTTCAGCATCCTTAGATTTTTCGTTTTTTGATATTCTGTATATATACAAATTCTCTGAGACATTTTTTTGTATTTTGGAGACTTCACTACATTATTTCTGGTGAAAACTCTATTTTGAAAGTTTGATACTATCGCAATACTATACCTCTTTATTAGGAGTAAGAGAAAGTATTAAGACAATTCAATGTTAACCTTAAAGATAAGAATAAACGCTTATCGCCTTCTAAAAAAAAATTCCTGATTATTTGATAAAAAGACACTATAATCGCTTTTATTTCATTAGCTTAGAATAAAAGTTTCAAATTCATTTCAACCTCGTTTTATAATCATTGTTAGGTAAGTCAGAACCCAAATCAATAATTTTCTTAAATAACTGAAAACAATAGATGTTTTCCTTTAAAATGAGAGAGTATTTATAACCCAGCGTCATTGTTGAAACAACCGTTACGTATTATTATGAACAGTTTTTAAGTTGTTTAAATAAACTAGTTTGTTTATTTACTTAATAATTTATTTTTAATGAACCTATAAAATATTAATATACAATATTACTAACGCTAATACAATAATACTAATACAAACAGTTGTTATTTGATCCTAATCTAAATAATAGGGGAAAATTAATATTCCTAGCTTTCTGAAAAGGATTATTTATAGACAGGTAATTTTAATGGTTTCACAGAGTTAATAAAAAGAATTTGGAAAAACTTTTAACAAAAATACTTTGTTCTGTTGATAAATATTTCAGGGAGAGAATAAAGTTATAAAATTCTTGGAATGATATGTAGTAAGTATTATTTCTTTCGTTTTCATGAATTTCAACTTGGTATTATAGTTATCCCTCTGACATAAAAATTGTTGTAAACAATAGAAATAGTTAACAAAGAATTCGTTTTTTTGTTCATTTATTATTTTCCTTATCGCTTTATTAGGAAGTATTGCTATCATGACGAATTTCCGAGCCAGTGAATAAAGATGTATAGGATAAAAGAGAAGTGGTATACAAATATTTTGCTGCCAAATAAATAGCCATACCAAAAGACACACTTTAAAAGTGAGAAAAAGGAATAAACTTGGCAATAAAGTTGACAAATCTAATTACGCCAAACAATTAGTTTCAGTGTTAGACTAAAGATAACGTTTAGTTCTCTGCTATTTAGATTTACTTAATGAATTTTCTCCTTTCTGGACTATGACGTAGTATATAAATTCACTTAAAAAGATTTATTTACGCAAAAAAAATAAAATTAATGAAAAACAGGTTATAAATCGGCGCCTCTATTGTCGACATTACAATTCATTACTTACTATTACTAAACTAGAAAATATCTCGCTCAAGTAGAGATACCAGCTGAACATATAATTTGATTACATTTTATTTGACGTTTATTTTATATTTCTGTTTTAAACTATACTAATGTTTAATGATGGCAATAAATGATCAGGAAACTCAAGAAAAGAGACAAATCTCAACTGGATCTCTCAACTTCCGAATTAAAAATTTTCTTCAATTAGGAATTTTTAGTTTACAGGTCACCGACTTTTGAACGTGTAGATAAGATCCGGAGAAAAACATTGAATCAGTTTTCAAGGACGAAAAATATGCATAAACTGATAAAAAAAACAATCAGTTAAGCAAGACTTCCGGTTGACGGCTTTTAAAAGAAATTTGACATCGGATCTTCCGGTGATGCCAAAAGGGAAAACAAAATTTAAATTTCCACGTTTTTTTTTATTATTATTATACTGTGTTCCGTATTCAATGAAAACCGGAAAACTTTGAAAATATTATACGATGCATTACTTCCTATAAAAGAATTTGAAGAAGTACTAAAAACCTGATGAGAAACGACGAAACACGACTTTCTCATCCTTAAATTATTAAAATACGATTGATACATTTTCTGTAAACTTGTAATAATTACTAAACGTTTAGTATGCTCGCATTACATAAATAATAAAGGTGGCGGAGATTATACATAGGTGGCAGCATCTTTTCTCAATACTAGTTTATCTTTTCTCAATAATCCTAATTCATAGCCCACTAGTTAAATCAATTTTTCTCGCAAAATTGTTTCAAATAAAAATGATAG
>JAAEAF010007079.1:0-37252 GCA_011037195.1 Triatoma infestans
TCAACAGTCAAATCATTATTACTTTGTTCTATTACACTTAATTTTTTAAATTTGAGCACAAATGTTTTTAAATTTTTTTTTCTTACAGAACTCACTAATACCTTTTGCTCACCTATCTTCCGACTCTGATTCTTTGGAGATCCAGTTCAATCTGGTTTAATCCAGCACAGTCTAGTTCATTCTTTCGGTCCCTTCCTTGGACTTGCCATACATTTATATATTAATGCTCTCTTAATGTACACGCGTAGGCGTGAACTCGGAAGCGTTAGAGGGCTTATGAAGCACGCAATTATGAAAATTAACAAGGCAATAAAGTGTTAATTGGCTTACCTTGAAGATGTGGTTATGATGAATGAGAAGCATGCGTTGAGCCGGAGAAGCTGTGAAAGACGCTCTAGGAAGCGTAAAAGGGTATAAAGGAGTCAGTGTATGTGTGTAAATACGTTCGTGTATGGGTGTGTATGAAAGGAGGTTGCGGGAAAGGTAATTGGTGAATGAAGCGGTACCGAAGCATGCGTTCGTTAATTTCCGAGCGTGCGGAAGCTGGTTGGAGGCAGAGATGAAAGACCTGTGTTTTGTAAACGCAATACACGCGTGGAGGCGGTGAAATTTGATGATGAAGCAGTAAATAATGACGAGAGAACAAATACACATATACGCACGTGAAGCGAGCGAAACCACACGTGAAGAAAAGGGATGAAATAACCAGGAAAAAGGGGGTGTGGAGAGGAAACCAACATCCGGAGACGCGAGAAAAGGCACGAACGCGCCAGAGAATTGGCGGTAGAGAATTAAAAAGGGGAGAAACAGAATGTCTGGCCGGACGACGCGGGCGCGCGCGGAAGATACCAATACGGACACAATCTGGCAAGACGACGCAACACTTAGTACATTTATATTTTGAAGTCTTCTAGGTAGCCTTGATTTCTTCAGATCTAGTTGTCAAAGCTTCTTCTTTTATATATTGAGTTTCTGCGAACAACTGCCCTTCCTCCCTCATGTGCTTTCGCATTCCTTAATATTGTACGTATGGTGAGATCAAACACTTTCTGAAGCATCTTCTTCTTATATACCCAGAGATTTTTTTTCATTTTCTTGTGTTAAAAAGCATGCTTCATTTGGGCATGTCACCAACGGCCAAATTTATTTTAATAGATATTCTTTTCCTGGAGAGCTAGGGAATGGCAATACCTTTTTTTCCAAGCTAACATACATGGGTAGTCATACCTTAACATCCGCAGGTAACTTTTGTCCATTATTAGCGCTTCCATGTATCTGATTAACAGAATTTCTCCGAGACCCTTATTTCACCTTCAAAATGATTTCGTCAACGTCTTTTGCCAGCCTTCCTGTTATAGCGTGATGAGCAGAATGGTATCCTTGCCTTAAGCTATATTTTAAAATGAATGAATACTGCTGATGAGTATGTGAAATTTGAATCCACTTGTATTTTTTTCACAAGCCTCACTATATTCCTTCGCAACTTTTTTCATGCTAGCTTTTCTCTTTATTACTTTTTCTATGATTCTCCTTCTTTTTCTTTTTTCCCCTGGCATTTTTAAAGGAGAGTACTCAAAAAAGTAAGCTGATATTGTAGGTTAATGGAATTTTTAAAAAAGCAAAAAGTACAAAAAAATTAAATATTTGAAAGAATTACAAAAATACAGTGTAAACGAAGAATACAAAAATTAGTAAACATCAGAAATTCTTCCTTGCGGCAGTCCTTGATTTGTTTATTTAATTTAAGTGTAAAATGATATTTTAATAACCGACTATTTCTTTGCCGAACTTCTAATCTCTCATATATAATAAATTTGAATTTCTAATATATACAAAGTGTTATGTGGTCCTATTAAGGAATATTTTTGATCAATTCTATATTAATAAAAGTCAAACTTTTTAAAGTGGAGTGACTGTTAGCTCTAAATAACCAGATATAATCAAAGGGTTCTCGCTTTTAATATTAAGACATAATTGATGTAATTTTCATATGGTAAATATACTTTTGAGTGAATGAACGTTAATTGCTATATCCATAACAACCAGATGTATCATTTCTTTAATTTATCATGAAGGCACTTTTAAAAGATGCATGTTTTAACATGTCGAATACTGAAGTATAACCTTTTGGTCCAAAACTTTCTTATTTAAAAGGCAAATTTATAAATAATCAATTTAAATTTATTTAAGTTGATTGTGGCGCGTAGAATAGATTGCGTGGAGCGTTCTGGTAATGTTAAATGATCTACTCGGCGAACTCAGTACTAGTGATGATAACTTGCCTAGGAGCAGAAAACCCTCCTTGCACTCAAGTTAGGCCTTGAGCATAGGGCCAACCACCATCTCACAAAAACGAACTGATTACGGATTCTAGTGCAGGAAAAAAAAGTCAAATGATCTTAAAAAAAAAATATCTAAGCTAGGGATATGAATATAACAACACGTAATATAAGGCGTCTTATAATCCCGGTGCTAGCCTTTTCTACAATAGAAACTCCAGAAATATAAAGTTGAGAGCTTTACAAGAGATTAGATGGAAAAAATTCAGATATTATAATTGCCGAAAGATAAATTAATATTTACTTGTGTGACAGCTTGGCCAAAAACGGGTATACTGCTAAGGAAACAAATGTGTCATGAAGTTTCAACAAATAAATGAAAGAATCTTATGTGAAAGCATCTATTACTTTGACCCTTTCTCCTCTCTCCTCCCTAATGAAGATGCCTAGTTAAAGAAGGCTTTTACGTAAATCGCAAGTATGTTCATATAATCCCTGCACATGATATCAAGACTACCTGGGAGATTTTAATGCAAAAGTGAGCAAGGAAGCTGTATCCAGGTCGGAATAGCAAACATGATGTGTCACCAATGACTACAGCTCCAGAATAATCTAATAGATATCAGAACTAGAAGTTAAGAGCCGATTATTGGAGATATCCCAGGTACCTTCGGACTACATTGTTATGAATGATGAGATAAAAACCACCCAGCATTACGCCGCGACTTTACAAAGTAAAGGCGTGACCTTAGGATGTAACGACATCTCGTTAGGACACATATTATCATTTGATAAGCACATTATTAAGGCAATATTATTTCGTTAATTTTCGGCGCTTATTATCGAATTACAAAGATAGGCACTAAGATGCCTACCGCAATGCCAGTAAAGGCGATACTGATAGCATTATGATGTAACATTATGTCGTTAAGACGCAATATTAGCTGTTATGATGCGATATAACGGCGTAACATTACGAGATTACAAAGCCTCATATGTTACAATGCGACAAACCACCTGAAACTACGACATGATGATCTATGTATATTTGTTAGAAATCTACAATAGCCAGTTGAACATTAGTATAGGCAAGCAATGTAAGATGTTAGTTCATCCTTAAATTATAATTTAAAAATTTATCTTAATGTACTAAACATTTTAGTAAATTAATGTACTAGACATTATTTAATTTCATTATTATCGCCATTTATTTTATTTCTGTAATCTCATTGTAAGTGTTGGAATTATTTATAGATTATTTTTATTTATATATTTTAATTCCAAGTTTGTATTTTTTTTTTTCTTTTTTTTTTAATTTAAGGCGCGTCAACATCTATGATCATTGGCGTCCAGAGCCTTCTCAGTGCATTGCCAGCCTCTGGACAGTGTTCTATCGTTACAGACAACCCTGTGCATCACCGGACCTTCCTAGGGTAGAAGCTCCTAGGAAGAAAAAATCTAAGGGTAGCACACTGGACTCGAACCCGGGTCCTCCTCGTGGGAGTCCAGTACGCTAACCACTTAGCTATTCCCTTCCCTGTGTGTTATTATTATTATCATCATTATTATTGTTAGTATTTTTTTTCACATTTTAGAACGATATTTTTTTAAATATTTCCATAACCATAAATGTCCAGCGATAAATGAATTATTTTGTTTTGTACATTATATATAAACGAATTGTGTAATATTTGAAAGAGAGAGAGATACAGCGAAAGCCATCATAGAAAGAAGATCAGGGTAACAATTAAATATGTAAAATAGTTGGTAATAAAATCTACCGGCTATACGGGTTTAGTGTGGCTTTTATTCAATTTAAGGCTATACTTTAATATGCACATTTCCAATGAGCGAATGTGTAAAACAAACCCAGACTGTCTTCAATTAACTGTAATTTTTTTTGTTTTGTTTCTTATTGTCTTGTTAAATACGTATAAATTACATTTAGATAATTAGAGTTTTCTTTCCAAATAAGGAGGGGGATTAGTTAAGTGTGTACCATGTAATGAAATTAATACTGAAAGGTAAGATGCTAAACCATTACAAAAAAGAATTCTTGTTTTTGTAATTTTTTATTATTTACATCTTTTTATTTCTATTTATTTGAAATATCTAGATAAAGCATGTAATTGAAAAGAATTATATTTCAGAGAATCTACTTCAGATTTGTTTTTAGTTGTTTCGATTTTTATTACTTTTATTGTATCAATAAAATTTCAAGTACATAATTGCTAAACACAATACAATTTTTAATTAATGGATTGATGATGAATGAATTGATTTTAATTAAGGTAACTAACAACGACCATAAAAAAAAAATCTATTTTTAGTAATTAAAAAAAAATTCTTTTCGAAACAGTCGTATGACTTTGTAAAAAATTGAATTTATAACAATTCCAACTGAAAATTGTTTCAAATTCACTTGGAATTTTTACTACTTATAAAAATTTTATGATATTGAAAACAATCGATAATGAATGTAACCAATCAGATGGTGATTATGAGTGATGTTGAAGATAACTGTGGAAATCGATGAACTAGATGCAGGAGGACAAACCTTAAACCGGTCAGAATTAATGAAAAAAAAAAAGCATAGTACCGGTTTAAATTACAGATAAAAAATTAAAGTTTGTATATAGATTTTATTTTTACGGTTATTAAATAAATAAAAAAAATCTGTTAATAAAAAATATGTGAGGCAAAAGAAGAAATGCGAATTACTTTTTTTTTTTAATAACTTGAACAGCTACCAAGAAAAAATGCTGAACTGTGTCTTACCCTGTATAGAATTAAGGACAATTATAAAGTCGTTAAAATTATGTTTCACTGTAAATTTGAAGATAAAAAATTGCAATTTAAAAAAGTCGAATGAATGTTTCTTTTTTCTTTTTTAACGAATAATCATTCCAAACTCAAATGTAAAATGAGGTGCAGTATAATCCTTTTTTATTTACATTATTGACCAGTTACGATGTTTTTGCAAATTTGTCTAGTCGAAGAAGAAGGAGAAGTGATGTATAAAGATGTCAGGAAATGTTGGATAAATTTTTTCCTAAAATACTTATTAATTCAATTTATTTTTTTTAATAATTTTAGCACTCTATTATGAAAAAGAAAGTGATTTTTTCCAGAAACTACTTTTTAAATTCCTCAATCCTCTTTTTATATGTGTTGGAAAACTTGGAAAAAATTTACTTTCTGAAATTGGGCTTTAAATTAGTAGGAAACATATTTCCACAAAGTGGATGAGTTAAAAAAAAATTGAAGAAAACTCTTGAAAATATGATGAGGGAAACCATGATAATTATGTTCAAATTGTGTATATAATTTCAATTGACATAAGTAATTTTGAAATATAACAGTTTACAAGTAATCAACAAGTGAAGATAAATTAAATCTCATTTATTTTGTTGCCAAAATATTAAGAAGGTAACATTACTTATTCAAGTGGAAATAACTTATTATATTAAAGGCAAGTTTGAACACAGTTATTACTAGATAGATAGAAGTGATCTCAAGGTCTTCACTTCGCCTCTATACTGATTTCAAATAGTTACCAGCTGAATTTTCAATGCACTAGTGGAATTATAGATGATTAATCAACTTCTATGGATAAAAGGTGGTAACATTGGAGCGATTGTAAAAATGCATTAATCTATGTGGGCGTTATATGCTATTAAAATGTCAACAACCTATCAGTATTAAAAAATATAAAAAACATTTGTAAGTTATTAAAAGAGAAGGAAATAAGAAGGCCCAGAAAGATAACAAGTTCACACCCCGTCCAATATGATTAAACATTTTAAAAAATTATATTTACTATCTCTGTAAAGCATTTAATATTATAACTTTTTTGTTTATGGAATGATTATTTCTATTTTGTTTATTGGTTAGTAGAATTATTTGTTAACTTATAAGATTCAAATAAGTTTTGCAAAATATAACATCTAACGGTAAATGTAATATGCTTTCTAAATTTCTTGTTTACAACTGCTTTTTCTATTATTTTTGTTATTTAAATAAATATATTTATTACGTGTTAAAAACATTGCACACTTTAATTAAATTTACAAAGACTCTGTTGTTTACATTTTAAAATTAATGGTACTCCCATTTATGTTAAGTAGTACAGTGAAAGTAAATCGTGTAACAACAAAAAGTAGATGAATTAAATGATAAAAGATATATTTGAAACTATATATTGTACATAACATGTTTATTACACAAGAAAATATTTAATTCTGAAAGATTATTCTATTTATTTAAAGTCTACATGTTATATGGATTCTTTAATAAACCAAAATTAACAATTATTATAGTTCTTATAATATTTAAAAGACCATTACAGAAAATATTCAGTTTAATATATCTACTTAAATTTTAAGCATATCTGGTTCTAGAACTTTTTACCATAATATAATCACAAAAGAAGATATTAGAGTCTCAACAAAGTCTGGTTACCGGTGAGGCGGAATCCAGTCCGCTGAGTACAAATCGAGATCCAGTATAGAGTAAAAATAGGTCTGTCGACCACCTCAATGCAGCATAATTGTAAACAATATTGTAAACCTACTCTCCTGTTTCACTGTATTTCTGTGGCGCTTAAATCCCGGTTGATTTCTGGATGATAGGTTGCGATTTTCTTGGTATTGCATAAGTCTGTTTACGATTATTCTTTCATATTACTTGGAAAAGGTACAATCATAAGAGCTCTAGTCTGAGGTTCTGTCTCCTTCTTAGGTATGAGGTGATCTTCGCTTTTCTCCAATCATTAGGTAAAGTGTTTTCCAAATCAGGTTAAGCATTTTGAGGACTGTATACTATACTTTGGCATTGAGAAGGCAGAGCAACTCTGATAAAATTTCCTGTGGTTTAGGATTTTTTTCCTTTTGCGCAGAACTACAAAGCAGATTCTAATGTTTAAGTTGAAGTCATCATTGAACCATCTATTTTTTTTCTTCTTGGTGGCAGGTGGTGGGTTGACAAATTTAAGCTTACCAGTTTTGTTTTTTTTTTTGGCTTCTTTTGTCCCTTTCTTATCTCGTCAATTAGCTAAAAGTGCTTCAGAAATGCAGTGAAACAGGTGACTAGGTTATCACAAGAGATCAAATATTGATTTTAGATTAGTGGTAACAGAAAAACTTTGCTATTGCGATCCTCTGATATGAGTGTCAGCTATTTAGCTGTTGTCAGGGGAGCACCATGAGAAGGTGACTGACTTCACCTCCCAAATAAAAGTTCAGGCATAAATTTCGAAATTTTAATTTGTATATAGATTTGATTCTTTAGTGAACGGTAGTGCTTCTCAAGATCTATAAGATTGCACACCCTACAAATAAAGTAATGAGCCTTTTTATATCTTTCCTGAAATCCAGGAAAGAAAACCTTTAGTCCTGGATAACCTCTCTCGCTTTAGCTGTGTAATTCTCCATTAGGAATATTCGGTTCTTTCACAGATATTTCCTGCAGTTTCTGCGGCGCTCGTTCCAAAAAGAAGAATGCCTTTTGAGAGTCCTCGTGGCATAGCCTGGTTAACGCACTTCATAATTGCATTCTTTACGCAACGAGTACTATCATCCACACTCTGTAACACAAGGTCCTCTATAGGTTTCTGTAAGTAAATCATTCGTTGGCTGTTTATAGAAATCCCATTTTCTCTTTTTCGTGGGTAATTTTATCTTGCTTATGTTTCTCTTCCTGTTTGATTGCTAATTGACGGGATTAGCAGTATCTTATGACCAAAGCCACCTGGAAAGCGCATCAGTATGGAGAACATCCGATCTCATTGTTGGATGTGCTAGAACAATGTCTGGATGTGAAGATCGCCTTGCGAACGTTAAAAAGGTTGGATTCGACTCTAGGTTTTCCACGTATTAAACGGATTTGAATCAACAAATTCTTCGATGGCGAGTCTGATAGTGGTTGCACTGAAACGTGTAACCCACTTCAAGGAGGGAGCATTGAAATCTCCGTAGGGATGCTTTTTGAATTCCATTTGGCTTCACCTATCCTAAATCAGGAACTATGGAAGATTCTTCTAGACCGTTCTTATATGAAGGAAAAGGATTGTGAGATTCGGTCTTTTTAAAAACTAAGAAGACTTAAATTCTTGCCAACGTTTCGACAAATAATTGTCTTTTTCAAGGCCTACAACATATAAATACAACAGGTTCTTTTTTGAAAGTCAAAATCAAGAAACAAAATCAGAAAATAATAAAAAATAAAATTATAGATTAATTTATACATTTTTTGGTTTACTTACTAAAAAAAAAACTATCAAATAATCTTCAAAACATAACAAATTTAAAAACAATTTATGGATAAATTTGGAAAACAAAAAGTTGAGAACACCTCAGCATCACAGAGGATAGTGAACAACGGGCAGGTATAGTTATAACGGGACTAGTGGAGAGAGGGGTCTATTTGAAAACAAGGTCAGGGGTTAAGAAATGAGGTTATGATAAATTGAAGAGAGATTGTTGGTATCTGTGCTGACAAATTAATAGAATTTTTCTGTTTTTTTATATACAGCATTTCTAAAAAATTAAGTTTTTTCCTATTACGTTCAGTTGCCAAAATACTGGTGGTAAAAAAATCAAAATCGTATCTTTTTTCAATATGGTGTTAAGTGAGTACTGTTATGTTTTCAGAGTTAGGTTTGTTTTTTCTACAGTCATAGTCGTGTTGGTATAACCTATACTTTAGATATTGTTTCGTTTGACCAATATAAGTGGCTGGACGTTGCTGGCAATTTATTTTATAAATAATATTTGATTGTAGTTCTGTCGGCGTAGGTCTTTTAATTTAGTGAAAAGTTTGTGTATTGTATTGGTTGTTTTATGTGCTAGGACAATGTTATTTGGTCTGAGGACTTTGGATATTTTTTCTGATAGATTTCTTATATAAGGAAAGGAGATATATTTCGGAATAGATGTGGAATTGGGATTCAAAGATGTAATTTGGTTCTTATCCGAAATAATGGGCAAAATACTATACGAGGCAATTCAAAAATTTTGTTACATAAAGATTTCGGACAACCATTATTCTGAAAAAGCTTGTACAGGATATTTATGTTCTTTTCGTGAAATGAAAAGAATTTCACGCATTTCACGAAAAGAACATAAATATCCTGTCCAAGCTACTAAGTGCGCATAGTAGCTTCAGCTGTAATGAAAGAAACAATTGGTTGTGCAATTCAGTATTCGTAAAGAGGTGAACGATCGAGATATGCTGTAGGTCATGAAATTAAATATTTGAAAATCTAGCACTTACCGTCGCTTTTTCACACTATATAGCCCACCGAACAAAGTTTCTGATTTAGAAGGAAAAGGATTGTCAGATTCGGTCTTTTCAAAATAAGAAAACTTAAATTCTTGCCAACGTTTTGACAAATATCATCGTTTATAATAATTTGCTAAAGTTCTTTACATTTATCAAATATTAAGACTCCCCTTCCAGCAAAAGGCCCTGAGCTAGGAGACTTCGTCTTGAAAAAGGCCATCAGCCTGATTTACCTATGCCATGTTCATAGCAATTAGGCTGCTTTAAAGACGATGAGTGACAGCTGTTTAGCTGTTGTCAGGGGAGCACCACGAGAAGGCGAAGGACTTCAACATCCTCCCCCCAAATAGAGCCCTTCTTGATGATGTGTTTTTTATTTGAGAAATCTGTGCTTTAAAAAAATTTCAGTCTTGTCCAATTTTCGACTCAACTAGCTGCATCATTTATAAGGATTATTACCTGAGTTCTAAAATATGAACTTCGAGAAAATCAATTCAACAAAAGTACGAATTACTAAATGTTATTTTAGTTATTCAGTTCGGTAGGAGTAGTTGACTTTAGCTACTATTTAGATTTAAGGGGGTAAAGTTGCTCGCGTTTCGTACAGTTAGTCCATGTGCTCCCTGGATTGCGTTAAACGAACAGCACTATTGCCCATAGCCCAGACGATTTATTTTGGTGTGGTTGATTCACCTATTTGCTCATTGTGCCGGATGGCAGAAATGGATGCGGACTACTTA
Source organism: Triatoma infestans (assembly GCA_011037195.1). Taxonomy (NCBI): domain Eukaryota; kingdom Metazoa; phylum Arthropoda; class Insecta; order Hemiptera; family Reduviidae; genus Triatoma; species Triatoma infestans. The sequence continues at coordinate 10,301 of JAAEAF010007079.1, forward strand.
CTTACATGTGCGGCGCTGAATTACGTGCAGAAGAGGTCTGAAGACGTGAGGTAAAAAAGAACCGTCTCTGCAGAACCAAGCCACACTGTACGCGCTGCGAGGAGGCGAATGGCTGAGAAGGCCAACGACGAGGGCGTTGGATAAAAAAAAACTACTTGGATTTAGATACTAAGCTAAAGCTAAAGTAAATTCCTGCTCATTACCATAAACACTCACTCATTATTCATAACATAAATTTTGTACGCTCTACAGTCGATTATATTCTATGCACACTGTTACCTAAGAGAGCCTCTGTAGGTCATAATGAATTTGGCTTTATACCCTATCTTATTACACATCTAAATAACTTCAGTTTTTCAACTTAAGTTATCTCTTATACTCTTATCTCTTATCTCTTATCTCTTAGACGGGTTTGGACGATTTTCTTTAAAACTGGTATATTGTCTACATAAATTTGTAAGGCTTATCTCTTTTTATGTGAAACATTATTTCTGGGGAAATGATTATTAATGAGATATCTGGAAGAGATGTGAGTATTAACTCTGTACCTGTCATTTCGATAAAATGTCGGTTCCAGTATTTATATAATATCAAGGGGCATCAAATAGTTGGAAAAAAAATTAAAACTTCAAAGAAAGTTGTACACCTTTGTATGATTCAGATTTATTAGTTAGATTTGTGTAAATGCCCAGAAGAGACTGTGATTGGAAAACCAATTCCACTACGAACTAGAAGATCTGTTGGTGCTCGCAATTAGTTTGTGTCTGTCATTATATAGATCGTCTGTAAAGAATTAGAAGTATTTGGATAGAAGTGAGTGAGCGGTACTGAAGGACTCACTATTTCTAAGAAATAGTTGTAGTTTGTGAGTGATTTGGTGGGCCTTTGCAGGAAGTGGCAGTCTGTTTCACTGTACGGGGATTTATTTATTTATTTATTATAATTAAATTTATAACAATTCGACTAATTGTATACTATTTGACAGAAGAGATGTGTTTAATAAGATGACTTGTTCGATTCAGAGTTATTTATTTTTAATATTTTTGTTAACATGAAGATAAATGAACAAGAGTGATAATAATTATACCTTTAAGGTTGATTAATTATTATTCGTAATTCTGTCATAAGTTTCGAAATTTTTAATTTGTATATAGATTTTATATATTGTGAAATGTTTTTTTGGTTATGGTAATTTTATTGCTTGTCTTAAAATAGTTGGATAATGTATGATATTATGTTTTAGTTATTAACTTGGGTTTATATATAGATATTATGAATATAGAAGATTAACAAATATTTAATAACAAGTTTTGTATACACAGTGAGAAGAAGAGTCGACAGCTGTGTGTTCTAAGGTAAAAGGTTAACTTAGCTCCCCTGTAATTAGTTGTAACGCTCAATTTTAGCTACAGGCATGTTCATATAATATATACATTGATATAATAACATTAGTTATTTAGTTTATTATTAATACATATTTATGATTGGAATTTTTTATCATCTTAATTTGTTTCATTTTTCTGCATATTTTAAATACTATTGTATTCTTAAAATAAATAATATATACAGTTGTATTCCTTTTTCTTAGCGCCATATAAGTTCCATTAATTACTTAAAAAAAAATCAACAAGCTAATTTAAGCACTTTTACTTTGTTTGAAATGTAAACATTTTACATTCCTGATAGAAATACCATCCACGGATCTATATTGATATCAATGATTAATCTTGGAATAGACATATTTCATTAAGACTGATTGACATATATGGGTGATGAAATTTTTTGCTTGTCTATACCTTCCAAATGTTTATGCTATCTAAATAACATCAGACCTTATTTTCCATATAAATAAAGTACTACTATTAATATTGCAAACACCTCGATTTACTTTAAACAAACTTTCTCATGCTTATTTATTAAGAAAGTTTCAGCAAAGTCGTACAACTAAACGGAATAAAAATGATGATATTGAAGCAGAAAGTGATTTCCAACATTTAAAAGAATAAAATAATATCTGGTGTGTAACCCTCAAACGACTTTCTATTCGTACAAATTTCCTTGAAATAATGGATAAATTCTCTTCAAATAAAAAATTTTAATTAAATCTTTAGTTGATATCAAGGCAAAGCTGAACAAAACGGCACAATTTTGACCTCAAAAATTCCACCATCTACTAATCTTGGTTCTACTAATCTGCCATATAAACAAATTTAATTATAAATAAATAGATTGGCCAAAATTCCGAGTGTCAAGAAAATTAGTAAAATGGAAGTGCGTTTTTACTGAACAGTTTTGCCGCAGTTTTCGCGGTTTTATCCATAAAAACACCGATGAATTTTATTAAATTTAAACTATAAAATTTATCAATTACAATTTTGTAAACTACAGTGAGACAAAGTGTTTATTAGAAATTGATCTGTGTGTGGGTGTGTGTGGTGTTTGAAAATGGAAAATGGCAGAAAGCTGAACTGATGTTTCATTCAAGTTCAATCAATCAATATCTAATGGAAACTCAAGAATATTCTACCAAGGATCTACATTATCTATCTCTATGTTATGTACCTTATGTACTATGTTATGCAGAAACTTGGTGAGAATCAGTCAAGAAAAAACATTCAATTATGCCAACGTTTCGACAAAGTTTCCTGTCTTTATCAAGGCTTTAAATGATTTAAGACAAGACATTAGTAACTTTTAATTTTTCCTTTTTATGTTTTTGCGATGTAACAAATGTGTATGTTTAAAAATTCTTTCTCCATATCTTCACGACTTTCTATACATTAAAGACAGAAACTCTGTCGAAATGTTGGCATAATTGAATGTTTTTTCTTGACCGATCCTCACCAAATTTCTTCATAAAATAATTCATCAACGGTCAACAAATTCCTTTATAACTTATGTACTATGCTGATATCCCCGACCATCCTAACACAACCATTTATACTTATGCCGACGATACCGCTTTCCTTTCCACTCATCGTGATTCCGTAGTTGCTCAATATTCCCTATAAGCCTATCTCCGATCACTTGAGTCCGGGTTACCAAAATCCAGAATAAAAAATCAACCGTAACAAATCCCAATGCAATGTGTTCTTAACCAAAAAAAAGTTCATCCTCCTGTCTACCTATTCAGTAATCTTACCCCACCCACTTTCCACGTTCATTATCTTGGTATTTATCTAGACAAGCGATTAACATGGAATCCACACACCAGACTTAAACGGACTTTCTTCAACAACCCTTTCTGGCTAATTGCTTGTCACTCCTTGGCAAGCGCTCCAACAGAGCAAGAAACCACTCTATACTTCACTACTCGCACCTGTCTGACATCACCATCTGATTGGTTACATTCATTATCAATTGTTTTCAATATCATAAAATTTTTGTGTAGTAAAAATTCCAAGTGAATTTGAAGCAAATTTTCAGTTGGAATTGTTATATTTCAATAAGACAAAAAGTCGTATGACTGTTTCGAATCAATATTTTTTTCAATTACTAAAAATAGATTTTTTTTATGGTCATTGTTGTTTACTTAATTTAAATCAATTCATTCATCAATCCATTAATTAAAAATTGTATTGTGTTTAGCAATTATTTACTTGAAATTTTATTAATACAATAAAACTATTAAAAAATGAAATAACTAAAAACAAATCTGAAGTAGATCTCTGAATTATAATTCTTTTCAATTACATGCTTTATCTAGATATTTCAAATACATAAAACTAAAAAGATATAAAAACGTAATAAAAATTGCAAAAACACAATTCTTTTTTCTGGATGTACGGACTGGAACTCTACGGAACCAGAACACAAACCCTACATGCCAAAATCCTCCGATCCATAATCGATGATTCTTATTTGGTTCCATTCACACAATCCACACAGACCTGAAGTTTCCCTTTTGTCCATGATTTAGCAGAGTCCCGTTATAACGAATACCATAGCAGACTCCACCATTATTCCAATCCTTTCGCGTAAACCCTCTCCTCAGCCTCACTTCTAAGCAATTCTGCAAGGCGACTGAAATGTCGTTGATCCCCCCACAGCCTTCTGGGTAACTAATATATTTGTCACTGTACAACTACTATTCATAACCATCACGTCATTGTTCATATCTGATCCTAGCTTATTTATTTGTTATATATTTATTTATGAAGTTGGAAATAAAGTTTCCGCAACTATCCACAGAACATCTATCACATTGAAGATGTTAAAAATAATACTTGAAGCTTTAAGAATGCACAACAATCTGTAAACGAAGAACTAAATTGGGATTTGTATGGCTGAATGTGACTAATTAAACCATTTTGTTGAAATACTCGTAGGAATTATATATTGTTAACAACAATTTTGTGAACATTATATACAGCTATAGGCAGAATGACAATTTCATTAAGAACTGCACAACTAACTAACTTCTATCTCCAACCATCCATCTCCTACTTGGGCATTACTTTGTGTTTCATTCTTCTTATAACAACAACACTTAAAGATTCAATTAAAAGATTACATTTAATGTTAATTACATTGAAGACAATAGTTCACAGCTAACTAATGATGTAATTATAAAGGTGTGACCTTCTTTTAAAAAATAATTTGTGAAATTCATCACACTACTCCGTTAGATTGAAGTGCTGACTAAGTTTGTCTGAATTTCAAGTATTGAATTTTCAATAAAACACTAGATATCTGTTCAATAAATTGAGAATAGTAGATGTAAACGCAACTGATTGACAGACTTACACATGTGATGGTAACACATTTGTAAGCTTGCTTTCACCAGTTCCACGGCAACTAGGCTGATTGTAAACAATCCTTTGTCTAGTTGCCGACTCCATTGTATTCCTTTCATAGAAAAAGGTGTAAATTTACATGATTCTGACTTTACAACATTTTATTTAAGTTAATTTGTATTCAATTAAATCATTTAGATTTTAATATTTAATTTTTGAAAAAAATCAAGGCCTAGCAAATTTTTAATAACTCATCAATTAATGTGTAATCAACTTTGAATTTAGCTATTAACATCTAGATGTTAGGGCCTTAGACTTTTTATTATGTTTTAATTACGCTCCACTGATGGCTCTTACTACTGTAAGAGGAAGTGCTGCTAAAAGTAGTCAATTTTATGAAATTGATTTTACTCAAAAAATACTAAAGGTAAGGTGAAAAGTTCTCGGCCTAGCCCATAGATGGCACTACTACAAATGAAATTACTGTTTTGTTATGATGGCTCACTTGTTGCAAAAGTAAATACCAAAGGTGAATTTGATCATATAAATAGTTTGTTTTGTACGGTTGTTTAAAGTAAGCGTGTTGTGTGTTTTTGACAAAATGAATAAACTTGAACACCGTTCCGTCTTAAAGTTTCTTTGTTTTGGATGGTTTATCGCCAACAGAAATTCATCCAAAGTTGGTGAAAGTGTATAAGGAGTCTGCATCTTCGTTATCAACAGTAAAAAAAAATGGGCAGCTGAGTTTAAACGTGGTCGTACATCGATTGAAGATGATCCACGTGAAGGACGGCCAAAAACTGTAACTACCGAAGAAAATATCTAAAAGATACACAATGTGGTTCTATATGATCGACGATTAAAAGTGTATGAGATAGCTAAGGTTGTAGGCATCTCAGAAGAAAGAGTACGGCACATTTTACACGAAGAATTCAGTATAAGAAAGCTTTGTGTAAGATGAATGCCGCATTTGTTAAATGCTGATCACGAAGAAATGAGGAATCGAGTTTCTCAGCAATGTTTGTGGCATTTCAAGATCAATATGAGATTGATTTGTGTAAGATGGATGCCGTATTTGTTAAATGTTGATCACGAACTATTGAGGGATCGAGTTTCTCAGAAATGTTTGTGCCATTTCAAGAAGAATCCAACCTATTTTTTACGACGGATGAAACGTGGGTTCACCATTTTTCACCTGAGTCAAAACAACAGTCCAAGCAGTGGGTAGAAAGGAGCCGGTGGCTCTGCATCGAAAAAAGCAAAGACAATTGCATCGGCTGGAAAGGTTAAGGCTAGTGTTTTTTGGGATTCCAATTTTTTTTTTTTTTTTTTTTTTCATTAGCTGGTGGAGCCATAGCCATTGAGTTGTACTAAAGACGCATTTAATACTTATTAAAAGCATAAACCTCCACAAGGAAAATATAAACACCCTTTACTCTTGGGATTCCAAAGGGATTCTTTTAATTGACCACCTGCCAAAGGGTCAAACAATTAATGGGGAATACTACGCACATCTTCTAGACCAGCTAGATGAAAAAGTTAGAGAGAAAAAAAAACCTGGTTTGCAAAAGAAAAACAATCCTCTTTTACCAGGACAATACATCCGCCCACAAAGGCGCTTTGGCAATGGGATTATTGAGGATTTGAAGTGTGAATTCTTGGAATATCCTTCCTATTCGCCAGATTTGGCTCCCTCTGACTTTCATCAATTCCCAAACCTTAAGGAATTTTGTGGCTTGTAAACGTTTTGGATCAAATGAAGAGATGATAGCAGCGGTAAATGGATATTTTGAAGACTTCCAGTATCGCATTTCAGGGACGGAATCCAGTTATTGAAGAAACGTTAGGACAAAGTGTATAGAACTGAAGAGAGACTACATTGAGAAATAAATGCATTTTTAAAATTAAAAAAAATCATTTTCATTACTACACTGAAAACTTTCCACCTTGATCACGTAAAGGTGTCACCTGAGCATGAAAAAGAAATTTCAGCTAATGGTCGGTCCATGTATGAGAATTATATGCATGTGTATGTGAACAAAATACACCAAAAACGATAAAATGCAGGATGCCAAAATTTGATATTTCGCTTAGATAATATCACCGCATCTAACAATAAGAGTCTGGTCCAATTTCATCAACACGCGACTTTACCAAGTAGGTATACGTATATTTTTTCCTTTTTATGATTTTCTCTAAAACCAAAGATTCCAATAATTTTCTTTTAGCTACGTCTTCTATTTACTCATTTAAAGAATTCGAAACATTTTTCCGGATTAATGGATTTTTAGTAGGTTCTGAAGAATCTTTGACTTGAACTTCAAAAAAGTTATTTGGATTTGTTCAATGTTATTGGTGTTGCCTTGTGGACTATAATGTAATCAGTTCAACTAATTGACCTTGGGTAGGTATGTACACTCCCATGTTAGAGCAAATAAACGAGATATAAGGTTTAAAGAAACGCTGTTTAATCTACCATCGCATCTGGTACGAAGATTTCGGACAAAATCCACCAACCAGAAAAGCGACGAGTTTTTCTACTTTTTTTTTTTAGTTTTTCACGAATTTTATCGAAAATTTTCAACGACTCCAATGATTTTCTTTAAACACCTTATAGTTTCTACACTTATAAATGCCTATCAATTTTATTTCAAGCAATTTTCACAGGAATTATTTTTTTTTTTGGAGTGGGAACTGCAAAGTTAAGCTCTATCTAAAGTGCCACTTTTGTACAACCTATGGTTCTCCCATATGAAATCATTAAAGGAAATCTATGGATTAGACTTAAGCTGCTACAACCTGCGGAAGTGATCATATCTAAAAAAAATTCCTGAATCTTTCATGTCTTCAGTGCATAACCCTCTAATACGAGATTGCAAAATTTGGTCAGGAAAAAAATGGTCACGTCTGAAGCCAAACTTATGAATGCAATAAAATGACATGTCTTTTGTTAGAAGAAATTTAATTGACACATCTGTTTGCTATACAGCGAGCTAAAGAAATATATTCTCCATTCTGCATACAAAAACAAAGATCTGGTGTGAAATACTCACACAACTTTCTCTTACTGCAAGTTTTTATTTATGATTTATTATTTATATATACAAGTATTGCCTAGTTACAAATTTCGTAATATATAATTGAATATGTGGATGGGTCCGCAATGCTGGAAAACATCTGGTATTTTATCCGTCGAGATTCTTTAATTAGAGATTCTCTAATTTGCAGTTTGCTACCAACCTTCTTACATATCAATTTATACTTAATATTTTCTTGTAATAACCTTACCTGTATTTCACATTTATTTATTACTTGTATGAACTTTTGACTGTACATAAACTTGGCATTGCCTTTCTTCAAACTTTATCTATTCTTATTATTGGTACAGTTTACTCCTCTAATAAAAATGACTTGATAAAATACTGAGCATACTTAACAACACTATAAAAATTTAGTTATAAAATATCCTTCAAAACATGCTATTTATTATACACTATTTTCTAATGTCTTATCATAATTTATAATAATTCCACTTTGTTATTAAACACACACATAGTAACATAACTTTATAACCTCCCCACATACATATCTGCAACCAACAAGTGCTGAGTGTAACAGAAACATTGAATTGAACTCTCTATACGAACTTGGTGAATTTGCTCTGACGATGGATGAAAATCCGAAACCGGTAAGGAACAATACAAATATGCATGCTACGATGATAAAATACCAGTTATAATTGAACATTTAAAAATGTGCATACAATCACAATACAAAAGACGTACCCGGTAAACTCGTTTCTTTCAAACTAGGAATTTTGGACACACATTAAATTCTTATTTTTTTTATATAGACGGTAGAATCGTATAATATACTTAATTGATGGTACTTTAGAGGAAAGCCTAATGTTACACATCCCTCACAATAACCCCCCCTTAAAAGAATTTTACTAGAAAAATGTTACAGATAAAAGTTGTAAATCTTTATATGATTAGTTGATATATCATGTTTAAAGAAAATCGTTTGAGGGCTTCACGAGAAAATCGCAAAAAGCTATTTTCCGATTTTAGTTTTGCTGGTCTAACCTAACCATGCAGGAGACCTGAAAACGTATTTTCGGTATAACTTAATGTCGATAATTTAACACCATCGCAACACTTCGACTTAGAGCTGTAAGAGAAAGTAAAAATTAAAAAGGCAAACTAAATTTAGAATAAGAAAAAATTTTATAATATTCCCACGATATAAATCTACTGATAAATAAAAGCAAACCAATTGTTATGGGAAAGAAGATGAAGATATTACACAAACTTCCTTGCTTGTCAGTAAATTACTAACCGACATTAATAATTGGTTTATTGAATTTTAAAGGATTTCTAAATATATAAAGTAAATATGAAATTAAATCTCACTAATTTTAATTGAATTTGTGCAGAGTTAAACCTTAGAAATCTGTAGGCCACGATTTGATTGCCAATTCCCTTCTTAGTATATAATAAAATTTGTGAAAATAAAAACAATGAAAATGTTTTAACAAAATTAGTTTAAAACTTAAATAAAGCATTTTGCTGTTTATAGAAAATTTAATAATCAGTTCAATTATTTAGTATTTCTGCTTGAAATTATAAATTATTCACATGGAAAACATTTAATTTGTAAATGATAATTTATTTTTTGTTAAAACTTATTTCCATTTAAATTACTATTTGTTCTTTTTTTTTCATGAGTAGTAAACCTTTCATCCTAAAGATAGATACGTTAATATGAAGTAGCAGTTAGACAACATGGACACCTGTAGTGCAAAGAATGGAACCATTTCTAACTTGTGTGGCCAACAGGTGCGACAAACCATGTCACAGATCTGAAGTGACACAAGCAATATTCCACTAGTCGGTAGTAGTCTCTAGTGGGTTAGTAAAAGTCAGTCGCTCAGCGGGGATCCCTGGTTAGGTAAGACAACAGTCGTACTCATCAAATACATATATTATTTCACTCATTTCATTTGAAATTCCATTTTTTGTTACTTACTTGTAATTCCATTTATTGCCAGCACTTTACGGATTAATTATTAAGGATTAAAGCAAAAGATATTATGAGTAATTATTATGAGTGCTATTATTATTATTGTGAGTGCTTTATTGAAATCTAAGTAGTTTTATTGAAATTGAATCGATGTTAAATTGTTTCTTTTTATATTTCCTTATCCTAATATATTATATATTCTATCATGGTGTATATCCTAACACTTTAAAAAATCTATTATTTTTCCATCAAGCTTTAAATATTTACAGTTTCAAAAATTGACCGTTATAAAAACTTTTGCTAGAAATTCCAAAAATAATTAGCATTATAGCATGGAATTGTTTACCAAATTTACCAGGGCACATCGTATATGTACGTCGGATATGATTTTCACCCACCTAGTCCAGTGTCTAACAATGAATTCCTAGCCGCTGCAATCCTTCCGTTCCTTTTCCCAAAATAATCTCATGTTAATGCTTTTTAAGAATTTACGACAGCCAGAGTTTCATTTGTTGAAATTTTACTACCACATTAATAAATTCAATTTCCTATAATCATAGATAAACTTGCAACAGATAATTTTATTGAAAAATTTAAATGTTACTTATTTAAGAAGTTCCTAGTTATTCAGAAAAGAAAACTATCTTTATCTTTGAAATTTCATTTAAATTCAGTTTTGAAGGATTGTTTTTTTTTTTTTTATGTAATTTGCTTTTGTGTCAAAATTTCCTATAACATATTTCAGTAGAAAGTCCTTGTTTAAAAGAAGTGAGTAGAGATCCAAATGTTTTCAAAAAAATGCATTAAGAATTTATTAGCCAAATTTTACTGATTATAGTACCTCATGTTGTATCAAAAACCATTGGCTGAGGAATTTTAGAAAATACCAAATTTAGAGAGGGATGCCCCAATAACCATAACTTTAACATCCACGGCAAACTAATTCCACTAAAAAGCATCTGGCGATTCTTATCCCTTGACTTCACTCTCTCCATTTCCATAACGCCTTCTCCAGAAGAACATAACTTCACCTTGAAGAATTTGCAATTGTTTTGAAAAATATTGTCACATATTTGACGCGATTAGTGCATACTGAATATACTAAAGTAGAAGTTGAATAGACCATTTTTTACAAAATATACGAGTATATAGATATTTTTATCTATTTTTTACTTTCTCTTACTCCTATTTTTGTTTTTTTTTACTTAATAAAAAAATTGATATTGTTATTATTTCTTTTATTTAAAAGATATACATTTTTATAGATATGTTTCTTTGATTCTGTAATTTTGTCAGTCTAAACATGGAACCGATTTAAAAAAAAAGTGAAACACTCACACAACTTTCTCATACTTCAGTTTGCAAAATTGTAATTGACAAATTTTATAGTTAGTATATAAAATTTAATGAAATTCATCGAGCACTGAAAAACTATTCAGTAAAAGCACACTTCCGGTTCACTAATTTTCTTGAAACTCAGAATTTTGGCCATCTATATTTATTTTCTAATTAATTTTATTTGGATGGCACAATTTTATAATCAACTATGATAGCACTTTAGAGAAAAATATAACCCCACCTCTCCCCCAAAAGCCCCCTTAAATGACTTTATTACAAGAAATGTTTGAAGTTGTGGCCCTTTTTATGGTGTAGTTCACATTCCTAGTTTAAAGAAAATCGTTGGAGCCGTTGTCGAGAAAATAGCAGAAAGCTCAAAAATACAAAAACGCATTTCCGATCATCCGATTTTTTCAAACTCGGAAATTCAACAACAAATTTAATTCTAATTAATATTATTTAAATGATAGAATTGTGTAATAAACTGAAATAGCACTTTAAAGGAAACCTAGCCCCACCCTTCCTTCCAAAAGTGCCCTTAAATGAATTTTCCTAGAGAAATGTTTTAAATAAAAGTTGTAGATTTTTGTATGTGCAGTTGATATATTAAGTTTGAAGAAAATTGTTGGCGCAGTTTTTGAGAAAATCGCCAGAAAGTGAAAAACCCATTCAGAAAAGTGGTACTTCCGGTTGAGAAATTTTGACAGATGACCTACTGTCGGATCCCATGGTGATACCTAAACGGAATAACAAGTTTGAATTTCTACAATTTTTCGTTTTTGAGCTATGCTGTTCAAACACACACACACACACATACAGGCCATGCTCTAAAAACCACTTTTTTGGACTCAGGGGACCTCAAAACGGATATTTCCGGTGAAATCTGGATATCGAAATTTTGGCACGATTATAATACTTTCTCTTACTAGGAGTAAGTGAAAGTAAAAAGATGTAATTTTCTTATTATGAGGAAAAAGAAAAGCTGCTAGCGAGAGAATTATTTGCAATATTGGCAAATCTAAATATTAACGCAGACCTTTTTTTTTGACAAGTTAGCTGTAACATGTACATTAATAACTTTAAAGAAAGTAATTACAGTGTATTTAATAACTTTTAAAGTTCAACATTATTATTAAAAATAATTTATATCTGATTTTGATATTAAAAATTAGTGGAAGTCTATTCAGAAATCATTGGATTTGATGGATAAAATGTGTTTTATTGGATAAACCATTTTATCACTTTATCCAGGCTAATTCAACAAATATAGAAATGTAAAAAGCGCCAGCAATCTGTGCAGAATATAAATGATCAAGAAATTGATTGACTAGATTAGATTCGAAACGGGGGGGAGGAGCCTCATTCCACTGCAACCTCTCTATTGTGATTGATTAACTAAATATATTTAATAATAAATTTTATAAAAAATTGATATTTGCTCTATGAAAAAAGTATAGATAGTATTTTGTACACGATCAATATGTATAATAATTTGTTTTGTACAAATATAATACGATTTTTTCTAATTTAAAATCACTATATAGTTTAAATGTAATAGCCTGCTTCATTTTGTGATCTTAATCGGTTTCACAGGCATCTGTCCACCATTAGATCATCAGGATATGTCAGGTGCAAAGAGTACTTTGACCTTTGTATTGTATTAATCGAACTATCTCACACTGTTCATTAAGAAATACTGATGATAGGCTGAAACCGATGGTCCGATAATCACAAAATGCAGCAGCAGGCTATTACAGAATAAAACATCCCACATAGTTTCTATATAGTTTAGTTTCATTATCAAGTATCATTCAAGTACCGCTTTGTCTCTAGATTCCGAGGCATGTCAGGCTAGATAAGAATAGTAGTTACTGCAAGCCGTATGGTCACTTCATCTCTTGAATTTTAACAAGAAATAGTTAAAGAATCTCTTTGCGGTATCATTATATTATGTTTAAAAGGAAACCACGTGGCAAAAGAAGGGAAAAAAATATCCTGCCTCTTTCACTTAATGTTGAAAAAGTTTGAAAAAAAAGATAAAATTAAATTGAACATTTTAAATATTTTTTTACTTAAGAAAGTTTCTGTTTTCTTTATTTAAAATATTGTAGTAATAACCAACAAGTCTTGTCTAGGAATAAAGTTGTTTTGTGGTGGTTGGTTGCGCAGAGATGGAAAGCATCAGAGAGACATTTTCCGTGGTAGCCATTTTGTGGTCATCGACCGGTTTCGGGCGTTCGCCCATCTTCAGGATGCCTTTGTCAGACAGTGCGATACACAGACTTGCATACAGCAAATTCAGTTTATACACTCAGGTCTGGAAGCTGTCTATGACTGAGTTTGGCAGACATGTGCCAAAAAATACCAACCCCATTCGTGACCAATGAAAGCGCGACAGGCGCCTAATACGACCAAACTATCCACCTCTTCATTTCGAAAAATCTCCATATGAGTTAGTGCATCAAATATTACATACCTCTCTCGTAAAGGTATCGAGAGATATTTAAATTCCATATTAATTCCATATTCAAATATGGAATTTTAATAGCATATTTAATTTTCAATAACATTTTACTGTAGGAAGATCCATGCATAATCCTGAAGTGGCACTTTAGAGAGAAGCTTAATGTCAACATTTCTGACAAAACCTTTCTAAAATGAATTTTTCAACAAAAAAATGTTTGAAACAACAGTGGTACATCTAGAAACGTGAAATAAGTATAAGAAGTTTCAAGAAAACTGTTGGGATCGTTTGCGACGAAAAATTGAATATTCCATTCAGTAAAGTATATTCGGTATATCCGGTTAAGGAATTTTGACGACAGATCTTGCCGAATCCCATAGTGGATACCTAAACGGATAGTCAAGCCTGAACTTTCTGCAATTTGTTTTGTATTTGAGATATGCTGTTCATTCACGAAAGTATGCACAATTTATGTTCACATAAGTATGTTCTAAAAAGAAAAAAATATCGACACGATTCTCAATACTCCCAGTAAGAAAAAGTAAAAATACTTACCACAATAAATCATAATTATTAACCAATTTAAATAATATTTAATTAAATATTAACAAATGCTATCATGCAGTAGTTTATCATTGCTTCTTCTCCAGAGCATAAGCAGTATTGCCCGGTGCCTTTCTTGATATTGCGCAAGCATTTGATCGAGTTTGGTATCCGGGTTTACTGTGGAAGCTCAAACAAATTCTCCCTCATACTTACTATCTAATTATAATGTCTTATCTCTCCAATAGGTATTTCTGCATTCATCAGTGGACAATATATGCTTCTCTTTATCTTGTGGAAGCCGGAGTTGCTCTGGATAGTATTTTCTTGGGCCAATACTTTTCATTATTTACATTTCTAACATTCCTACTCACCCTCACACTTCAATTTTCACTTATGCAGATGCCATAGCTATTCTTTCTCCACACACATATTGATCCCGTATAATTCACCCGCATATTGCAGCATCATTTACTCATTGGTTTGTAAAATGGAAAATAAAAATTAAACCTTCAAAAAATGTCCAAATATAAAGTTCACTCTTCGACGAACCATCTGCTCTTTAGCACACTGAACTTTCTCGCTTAGATACAGTACGATATTTTGGACTTGAGTAGCGACTGTATCTTGAAAATGTTACCACTTAATGACACGACAAATTGACAAACGATTAAAATTGACATTAAACAACAAAGTTCTGATATACAATGTACTAAACTCTGATATACTATGTAAATCTATTTGAACTTAACGGACTCGAACTATAGGGGCCAACCAAGCATAATATCTATAGCCTATAATCCCTACAGTGCAAACTTCTTCGCCGTATAATTTGCATCCACATTGAATGTACTATTTTATTCAAAACTTAATATCAACTTGCTACAAAAAATTTCATTCTCTCCTTTATGATCATCCTAATCCTCTAATTCATCACCTCTCATCCTTGTCTCTCTTCCTGGATATCCCCACTCGACGATTCGAGTGGAGGCTAGTAAATAAATAATGTATTTGGCGAATCACCACTGGGTGATGACTGCTGTTTGACGTCTCTTTGTCATATTACTTTATTGTTGCAGGTACCTTGCTCTTGCAGTTGTAAATTTCAAATAAATATTGAAAAAAAATATATATATTAACAACAATTACTTATTATATATTTGTTAAAATTTATTGTTATCTGCTTAAACAATACTTGCTGAATTTAATTGAAAAATTTCTCTGAATAATTAGTTGTTATTAGGCCAAAGTTAACAGAATTAATGAATGAATGGATTGTTGTCACTTCCTACTCTATCAACATTCTAATAATAAATACATTTATGATAATTTAATGGCAAAATAATTTGTGTAATCCTTAGAAACACCCCAAAATACAAAAGAGTTTCATTATATCGAAATATCTCTGACATTAATATGTGTTTATGAGTTCGTGAATATAACATTAAAAAAGTCCTTCTCCCACAGAACCAAGTTATTTTATACCTTTTTTTATTTTTTTTTTTTTTTAATTCTCTCCTTACTTTTTCTTCGTAACGTGGAACAACATGGAATTCAAAGAGTGCCGTCTTTCTTAAAAGAGCGTATTGTGAAGTGAGAAATAACTCAAGGGCGTGCTAGTATTATCTTTCTTTGTTATAGCTTTAATCTGGCATTTTATATATCTAATGGCTGCTTTATAAAGTTCTGCTGTTGCTGCGCCTAACAATAATAATGAATTAAGGAATGACATTTATTTTGTATTATTTTTCTGAGTGCATACTTCCATTAGATATTGAACGTGTTCTGTCTCTCTTTTTTATAAGTATATATACATTCCATTTTAATTTCCTGAAGGAATTCTGCTGCCCAAATTAGGGATCTAACTTTGTTTTCTTTTTTTTTTTAATATGAAATTATAGTTTACTTATCACTTTCTCTTAATATAGTTAGACCACAGCGTTCTCCAACCTTTTCACCCCTGCGGATCAGCAAAAATAGGACTAATATTTCACTGACCGGTAGAAGGCTAAAGAAAAATTATGCCGAATTAGGTGGAAAGTAAACGACAGTGGTTGAGTACATAAACGTTCAAAATAGTGCTCGGTTGTTTACATACAGTATACACAGGAAAAATTTGGAGTGAAACACTTATACAAATTTTTCTTACTCCTATTCATACAATTAATTAGAAAAGACAATATTTTTTTTATGCTTCAGATTTTACTCACGAATATAGAGGTGGTAGGAACTAGGTTGAAACCTACCAATCCAGGCGGTAGGAAGAGAAGTGATTACTTTGTAGCCCACAATTGCGTGCTAATAACGTTGAACAAACTCAAATACAAACACAAGACTATCCAATCCACAAAAAAAAAAATGAATGACCAAATAAACCATAACTCAGACACACTCTTTAAGGTCATTCCTCACACCTAACTGTATTACAACCACCAACTAGTATAAAAGACATCTATGCATATATATACCACACACACAAAATATATATGTTCACAAAAAAAAAATTAAAAATATCTTTACAAATGCCACCACATCCCTCTCAACGTATTCTTAATGTAATTTAAACATAAATTAATATCATTTAAAATAAGCATGATAAATAATAACGCATTCATTTGATTTCCTCTATTATTTATTTTAATATCATCTCCAATTTGCAGTTTGCTGCCAACCTTCTTACATATCAATTTACTTACATATTTTCTTGTCAAACTTGCATTGCCTTTCTTTAAAATTTATTTATTCTTACTAGTACAGTTTACTCCTGAAATAACATCCCCCCCCCCCAATAAAAAGACTTGATAAAACACTGAGCATTCTTAAGAAACTATTAAAATTTAGTTATAAAGTATTCTTCAAGACATGCTATTTATTATACACTATTTTCTAATGCCTAATCATAATTTGTAATTGTTGAAGTACCAACCTAACTGATGCTTAATCAAAACATTCCCATATTAAATGTATAATTTGTATATTTTTCCAATGTATATTTAAGTGAAATGTATTTTAATTAATGTTTTGTTCAAAATAAACACTTATGTAAAATAAAAATAAAGGCAACACTGCCACATTTTAACAGTCCTTTTTAGGATGGTACACTGCACCAGATTGGTTCAGGGCTTGGCTCACAGACGGCGACACCGTCGTCGCCAGTATATAAGGCGGTGCATTGAGCACAGCCAACACACAGTCAGTCACATTTTTATCGACTCAAGAAGTTGAACAAGCTTTTAACCACTCTGGGCAGCTACCAACAAAATATACTGAATCACTTTGACATTAACTACTGGAGGTGCCACAAGGCTCGAGATACACCAGTCAACAGACCTGGAACCATCCTAGCCGGCTGGCTGAGGACGCAGAGGAACTCAAGCTTGAAGTACAGGCCTTGGAACCTACGAGCAGGTGAACAGTATAGACCGCGGGCCAAGGACAAGCAACGAGTGCAGCCGCAGTTAGAGGTACTAGTGTGTGGGAGGTCAGCAGGTACCGGGGTTTATCGGGGTGTTGGCCACGCTGCCGGGGCTCCCAAAGCCGGCTACCAAACACACACTTACAGCCCTTTTCAGGGACACCTCGACTCACTTGCTGCGAGCTTGCACAGCCCTACCAGGGCGGCGCAACTCACTTACCTTCTTCGACGAACGCGTAGCGTGTGCGGCCCTTTTCAGGGCCACACCAACCTACTCGCACAGCGCCACCAGCATAGAATCGTCCTTAGTCAGGGTAGCGGCCCTTTTCAGGACCACCTCTATACTGTTCAGTCCGCAGAGCCTTACTAGGCCACATATATATTTTTTTATTGTTGAGTACCGGATTAAGTCCTTCTCCACTGGTACCAACAGTATAATTCCACTTTGTCATGAAACACATACACATAGTAACATAACCTTATAACCTTCCCACATACATACAACCAACAAGTGTGAGTGTAACAGAAACATTACGTTGAAGTGAACTCTCTACACGAACTTCCTCATTCCCAAAAATTCCCATGTGACCTGGCACCCAGACTAGAAGCACATCCTTCAGAGAAGGAAGCTCTTCCAGTCTTTTAAACATTCTAACACGAACCTGGAAGTGAAGACACATGAACTCAGCGCCTTCAGCGCAGCCTGGCTGTCCGAGCAGATACAAACACCTTTTAAGTTAGTGTTACGTACCCTCTCATCCAAGACACAACAAAGAATAGCATAAACCTCAGTCTGGAAGACCGTGGTCCATTCACCAAGAGATACTGCCAAATGATCTCCGGTCTCAAAATAGACCGCAGCTCCAGACCTACCATCCATTCTGGAACCGTCCGTGTAACACCGGAAGTAATTATCAGGTATCACGCTACACGGACCCAATCTTGACCAATCTTCCCTAGAAGGTAACCTAACTTTGTAAGAATGCTCGAAAACAAAAGTCTTCAACATTCAGAAGGGAAATCTATAATAGGAACCTTCAAAAGCATCTCGCGATGAATGGTAGAGTGACCATATCGCTTACCCTGCCAAAAACCTGCCTGTTTAAAGGATAGCGTAAGTGTTGATTCAAATATAATTCTTTGATTTCTATGTGGCTGAGAATAATCTCTGCTCAAAAAGAAGCTGGAATGAGATTGGAGTAAAGATACAGCAAAAAATATGTGTTTGCACACGGGCGCATTTTACATATATACAAATAATTTAAGATTAAAAAATTTGTTTTTCTTTCGACTAAAATCTAATTTCTTTCTCTGCATAATAATTGATATTTATTTTTTAACCAATAACAGTTCCACATTCTTTTTTACAAGTTTTGTTGATCAAAGATATCGATTAAATCCTAATTTACAAAAACTCAATATAAAAAGTGTAAAGGAAAAAACAAAATGAAAATAGCTATCATTTGTATTGCCATTCCCGTCAGTCGAGAAGTTGAATGAATTATGTTGATTACTCATTTAATTAGAAATTAATTCAGTTTTCTATATATACATAACTGTAATATTAAATAATTACTGCCTGCAATACGTTTATACAAAAATAATAAATAAATAAATAAATAAAAGGGAAAAAGATATAGTCAGATATTTGTTTATTTAATATAGATTAATATTCATTTAATATCTAGCGATAAACATAATAATTTTATATTATAATACAATTTATTTTTTTATCATATCATATCTTTATTGATTTGGAATATGAAATTAATTATTATTGAAAAGGAATGGTTTAGTTTTGTAATTTAAATAATTGCATCATTTGAATTCAAAATTTAAGAATTTTTTATTGATTCCAGGCGACCATATGTTGTTTGGCACGATATTTTTTAATATTTTTGAATTGATGAAGTTAATATTATGTTATTTTTTAAAAAGAGAATAAATTATATAATAACCACTTGGTGAAATAGAACTATTTGAAATTGTTTACAAACCCCCCAAAAAATGTTTTGATAATTAAAAGGTAGTTAAAATAAAGAATGCAATTGTAACATTAACAGCATAGACTTAGGAGTGGGTCTCAAAACTATTGAGACGAATATGTTCTCTTTAATTGCACTAAACACTCAAAACTATTTAATATGTTCTTAAGAAGTAGTGAGTTCTTTTACCTCAACATCACTCCCCTCCTCCTCCTCCCCACACTCACTTCCTAAACATATTCCTAAATTCTTACAAAATACAGATACAGACAAGCGAGCTCTAACAAATCTTCTAGTTTGGTTTGACTTTATAATCATTAATACAAATTATTATTGTTCTCTATTGGAGAGATCAAACCTTCCAAAGTTCCTCTGGGCCACATGGCGACCGGAAACAAAACAATAATAATAATTCCTTTAAGGGGAAAAACCTAAGCTACTCCACAGATAACCTGTTCCCATCAAGCTCTGTGGCGGGTTGATTGGTCAGAAAGGATAGAATTAGACATTAGAAACTAGAGGCTTGTAGTACACTATAATTAAATAAAATAATCTAAGGACTTATTTTAGAGATGTAAGAAAGTGTGAGAGGGAGAAGCGGTAATCAGAGAGAGACACGGCAAAAGCCCGTGGTAATAGGCTATTGTGATGTAAGGTGGTTGGCTCGTGATTGGATACTCATACGGTGAGTAATGGACTCGTGATGGAATCCTCCCTGTCAACTGTGTCGACTTCTCCTTGAGCACAAAAAGGATTCAAGCTAACTCCAAACAAATGGTTTTGGTTATTAAAGGACACGGTAGGACAAATAGTGCTAAAGTAAAAAGTACAGCGAAGACATTCTAGAAGGTAAAATGTATAAAGACAAAAGAGTTGTGTTTGATTGTACTAATAAGCTCTAAACATAATTAATATCTCTTAGGATGTTCGTGAAAGACATAGTATCATCTCACTATTAAGCGGTTTGGAATTAAGTGAGCAATTAAAACAATAAATATATTAAAGAGTTTAACTGTAATAAAGTCAAACTTCAAAGAAACTGCCCAGTGCAGCCGGCACCGATTGTTTTATTATCTAAAATTTGGCAACATTTTTAGTGAAAAATGCGAGATTACGTCCTTCTTAGCTTGCTTTGTATTGTAACCAGTTTTGGATTTTTCTCCTTGTCAAGGACTAATCTTTAAGAGTTTCTATACCTAGCCAATAGTTTTACATGCTACCATACTGTAAAACAATTGTGGCAAATACTATGTGATAAAATCTTTAAAAGTGAAACTCAACATCTCTATATAAACTTGAAGAATCAGATTCGGATATGGTGGAAAATCCGAAACTGCAGGAATTAGGAACAATAGCAAGCTATGAAATTGTACAATCTCAAAAATTGTCCATCAGCTTGCAGATACAACCACCTATTCATCTACTGTATTTATTGCGTAATTTGATGGAATACTTCATTTAGAGGCAGGGAAAAATAAATATTTTGAGTTGTTTTTGTTGTCCTATTCAAAATAGCCTTTTCTCTGAAATAGTATCACGGACTTCCAGAGTTAAGAAGCAATGCTCTAAATACCCAACTAGTTGTTTGTAGAAAAACTACTGAAACCCATGCAACAACTCTCCAGATGCCAATAAATTTAGATCTCCAATAAAGATTATAAATGCTGACAATACACTACACTGAACCATGAATCACAAGTTTTTTTTAATAGAGTCAGTTAAATTTAGATTTTTCAGTGGAGGCTCTGACAATGCCAAATGGTATATTTTCGAATTAGCGTAGTGTTCTCATTGCATACAAAATACAATAATTAATAACAGCATTAAGCTGAATCTGTAAATAATTGTTACTTCCTCAAAAGTCAGTTCCACCTATTGAAATCTGTTATTGTAAAATAAGGCTCCGAATCACTGAAAAAAATTGAGCCCAATAAAACTTCAGTATTGACTGAAAAAACAAGTTCAAACATCTTAAAATCTCTTCACAAAAAAAGGCGTCAAGCCTTTATTATTTTTAATATTATTATTATTATTTAATATAATACTATATTATTATTATTTATTATATTATATTTTTAATATTATTATTATTATTTTTAATTATACAATTTAAGTTAATATTATATTAATATTCTTAACTGAATACAAAAATAAACAACTGAAGTCATAATAAATCAAAGTAGTAAATTACTGAAGTAGTTCTGGTGGAATAAAACTGATTGACAGAATGGAAAAGAGAATGGGAGAATTGAGAGATGGGCTCCAAGGTCGACACTCATAAAATGTCAACCTCCTCCACGGGGTCATATAGCTTTCCTCATCTTGTTGATATTTTCACCACTTTATCGTAAAATTTTATTGTCAAAGAGATATTAAAAAAAATAAAAAATGAATCATTACTTCTTTAATGATTTTTTATCTATGCAGAAAAATAGACAATAAAAGAAAAAGTCATTTTACATTTACTCATAAAAATGTTATCGTTACATTAGTAAGGGCTCATTGTTGTGGCTGCTGAATAGTTTTCAATTTTTTATATTATTCACTTTAACTATCAGTGATATTATTTTGTTTCTTTGGAACAAAATAGCTAAATACAATTTTATCTTTCTTTATGGAACTTACTGTTAACTGAATGGCAACCAGTAAAAATGATAAACAATTTTATTATAATACAATACTTTATGAAACCAAGAATAAAATCCATAAATGAACCAGTGTCAATACTTTACAGTTTATTTATCTAAATGGATTCCATATTACCAGTTCATTTTTCAAGAATCAGACTTAATTAGAAATATATTTAAAAAAATTATGGAATAATGAAAGAGTTCACAGGAAAATAAAAGTAGAAACTTTGCTGGTAAACATCTAAACTCTACGTTTTGAAGTTTCATTCTTTATAACCAACTGAAATATACACTGAATTGGTGGCATATTTCGTTTGTATGAGCCCAAAAATAATCAAGAAAAGAGGGTGTTTTTTGGAAAAAGAAAAACAGATGGGAAGTAAAACATTCGTTAAGCTGATATTTAATAAATGATAATCACAAATTTTATTTCGCTATTATTTAATTCAATTTTGAATTGAATAGATTAGAATAGAGATCTGCGGGCAACAAAATACTTTTCTCTAAAGATAGTTTCGAAAAAAAGTTACAGAAGCAATGAACAAGATGATTAATGATATGGGCAGAAGTAGAGGTAATGGGAAAGTCTTGTAACAAGAAAGATGCTAACCTGGTACAACAACATGACCATATTACAGAAGGGAATGTATCATACAAATACATCTGTTAAAATTATTTTATGCTGAATAGGTTCATTATTTATTTAAATTTATTTGGTCATAAAATATTCCAAACAACATTCTGGCTTTCCATTATATCGATGCCTCCCAGCGCAAGAAGAACAGAACTTCATTAATAAAGTTCTTTAATGATAATGTTGGCTTATTACTCGCTTTATTAAATTATTTAAAAAAAAAAAATAGAATTTTCAAAAATAATGTATTTTATCAATAAATCTGACCTAAAAATCTTTGGATTTAACCTTTGTTTTTCTTTAGTAAAGAATATCTCGTTATATTTCACTTTGTGTGTTGAGCTTCATATTAATTATAAAGAGGGGCTACTTCGCTATGGACATTTACATCTTGCCTGAACTGTGATCTAAAATAGCGATTGCAAACTATGAGGACCGTAAGTATATTCTTTCAACTGACCCACGGAAAAAGATTTCTACACTTTCATAAATTGTAAAATTAGTTTTAAGAGAAATAGGTTTAAAATATTTCTTCAAGGATTTTTGCAAGGATTGAATCAATATTTACAAAATAATATTTAATGTAACTTTGGAAAAATTCTGGCTATGTTAAGCTAGAAACATAAACCCTCATTTTTAACTCAACATTCCTATGTTTTGACGAGTATAATAAACGTTGTACCTTTAAAAGTTGTGAGTCACAAGCGGTGAGTTTGCCTTGATAGCTATTCCCTGTATACATGAGAATTATTTTCTACTATGTGAATTAAATGAAAACTGTGCATGAGCAAAGTGTTAACTTTTGTATTGCGACTTCTTAAATCTTTAAAGTTTGTTCGTGCAACTTCTAAAGCTTCCGGATTTCTGGCCTCCTTTTTTTTCAGTTTTGCCTCTTTGATGAATAGATTATATTGAAGCAAAAACTTAACTAAACGTTTAGCTTGATTTAAAACAAATTAGAAAGAAACAGTATATCCGTCGGCTTTACTTCCGAGTCCCGATGATGTGTCATGGACGGTCATAAATCTGTAATCGTATGAGTCAAAAATAGAATTGAAATAAGGACTGTACCGGCAATGTGGTTTCCTCCGAAATTAATGTGATTTTTCTGAAAGATATTATGTATTTAGAAATATATTCTTTAGAATTACCACATCTAAAAGACCCGCGTAACACATCAAAGTTAGAGGCAATAAAGATGCTCCATGGCAAATTTCCAACTGTTTTTCTAAATCGAATAGTTCCAACTATTTCTAGTAAACTGATTTTTTTTTTTTCTTTATCTCTTCTATTGTTTAGATATGACCTCAAAGATAGGAACAAAAAAGTTGAATCATTTTGAGATATACACAAAAATACTAATAAGGCTTTGTTTGAAAATATTTTCTAATAATTATTATTATATAATATTAAATTTTAAAATGCTTTTTATAAACACATATTTCACATTTTTGTGAATAGAGGAATAGAGCTTGCCCAGCCATAACTTGAGCTACTCTTTGCCATGAATTCAAATCAAGTGAACCAAATCGTCTCTCCAAGTTAAGTCTCTTAAGTCATCCTCGTTTTTTTTATTATTATTATTATTAAATTGGGCTTTAGTCTGTAGTTTTTCTCCTCAATCCAAACCGATACTAGCCAGATGACCTACTCGTCCTCTTAACTGAAAACCTTTGGCTCCACGCTTCTCTTTCTTGTCCTTTCTCTTATTAGGGTAGCCTTAACTTATCGCTTTACAGGCAATAAAGGCAGGCAAAATACAGGGTGTCCCAAGGTATATGGATAACGACTTTTTCTCGGAAACTAAGATAGCTAGAAAAAAACTAAAAAATGAGTTTTTTGTTAGAAATCCAAATTTGTTTTGGTGCTTCGAGAAGCGAGATACAGGCACCAACTTCATTTTTTCAAATGGGGTGGTGTGGTTTTTATTTAAGAATAGATTCCTCTATTTTTTGGTAAGAAAAATTTACTTGAACGGTTTTTTTCTGTGAGTGATATTTTACAGTTATGAATGAAAACATGATTCCTATAAGAAATTTCAAAATGATATTATAACGGTTTTTTGATTGAATAAGAAGAAAAGTACTATTTTATTATAAATTTTACTCCTCATTAATTACAGATCTTGCTCGAACTGGCCCCCACCATAGAGATGCATACACATGCTTTTTTCCTGCCAATTGTACCTTGTCGACAAAGAAATACATCTCTAATGTGGAGGCCAGTTCGCAAGATCTGTAATTAATGAGGAGCAAAATTTATAATAAAATAGTACTTTTCTTCTACCTGAAGTTGATGCCTGTATCTCGCTTCTCGAAGCACCAAAACAAATTTTGCAAATTAAATTTGGATTTCTAACAAAAAACTGCGGAGATAAATATTTTTTAGTTTTTTTCTAGCTATCTTAGTTTCCGAGAAAAAGTCGTTATCCATATACCTTGAGACATCCTGTATATTAATAGCTACTCGCCCAGAACTTATTGCAGAATTTCTCCCACAAAGCATGTGGACCTAAGGATGTCCGTGGGCCTCATTACTGGCACCTATAGACATGTATCGTATGGGCCTGACAACGGATAACCTGTGTAGGTTTTTTTTTAGGAAGTAGAAGAAACAGCATTGAACATACTGTGTCAGTCTGAAGGGCACGTGTGAGATTTCTCCTCTTCGGAGAGAGAAACTGATGTCTGCGAGCTTCATCCAAAACGCTCTCTCAGGATTCTTAAGTCTAATAAAACAGAAAGGACTGGAAAGAGAACTCTAATTGTGAGTGCCACCCATGAGGTCCCGATGGAATAGGTTAACACCCACAGAAAGCAATCTATCGCTTTTCTTCTCTTCTAGCATGCTTTTCTTAAAGTCCTTTGTTGCCTTTAATTTATTTAGAACTTTTTTGAAACAGACCAAACCTGTCATCCTTAAATCAGGTAGGGCACCTTAGTTATCCAAATTATTTGAATACTTGTTTCAAAAACAGACTTGAAAAGATCCGAAGATAAAGGGGGGGTCTTCTTGCCTCATTTCTTTTTTTCTGGCAGGAAAGCTTTCTGGACAGGCATCTAGTTCTCTTAAATTATTCGGCAATGACTGTTTCTATATGTTCACTATCTTTAATTATGAGCGCTTTTTAATAATCAGTAAGTAGCTATGTATCAATAAATCTTCAAAGATATTTTCCGTGTTAGCCCGTTTTGTTTTTGTTTTTTTTGTGGTCATCGACCGGTTTCGGGCGATCGCCCATCATCAGGATATTTTTTGCCAAACAGTGTGTGATAAAATAGACTTGCACAGAGCAAATTTAGTTGATACATTGTTTGACAAAAACCATGCTGATGATGGGCGAAACCGGTCGATGACCACAAAAAGAAGCGGCTATCGCGGAAAATATCTCTCTGATGCATTCCAGCTCTGCGGAACAACCACAACAACCATCAATAAATCTGTTTGATATTCATTAATTTCATTTAATATCTATAGTTTCCAGTTGGAGAATCTTCTTCTAAAATCGATTTGACGGTTGGCAGGCATATCTAGGAGAGTATTTTTGCACACATTCTTGCTATTTTGCAGGTATTAAACTTTATTGCTCTTAATTGTTACAATCGACACCGACTTTTTTTTTGCTAATAATATTCTATCAGAATTAATATTATTCTCTAGCCATTTTTTTAATTTTAATTTTTTTTTGGTTTCTTCTATTCCAATTTTCTCTAGCACTAATGAAGATGGCTGCTTTTATTTGATTATTTACGTACAATTTACAATTATTTGATTTATTTACGTACAATGCTAAATTAATTTGATGATCCTCTTTGATATTTTACAAGAGATATGTATGATGGATGCAAGAAACTTAGAAATATATTAATTCATAAATAAATCAAAAATATCTAGATATATGACATTCCCTTGCAAAAGGACAAGCCAGGTATATGGAAACAGTTACTGGAAAAATTTAAGAACAATTATGGCATTGTACTACCCCTTCTTCTCACAGGGGCGGAATTGAAGGAACAAAGAGAAGAGATTGTTTTAAGGACAGACTTGTTCTAGAATTCAAGGAGGACGCTTCTGAGTTGTGTTATAACATTACAGTTTATTCCAATTAATTTATAAGCTTGTTGTTGTGATAATTCAAAGTAACTTAATTTCTCTTAGAGAATATATTTAATTTACTCTACCAGT